>BMAV01025653.1:203616-221504 GCA_019973955.1 Trichonephila inaurata madagascariensis | reverse complement strand
ATGATGTAATAAGTGCTGAAGTGTTCATATCTTATAGAATGGCATATACCTTCCAACTGCTGCCAATGCTCCCATCTCTCTGATTTTATAAAATTGTTTCAAAAGTAGCATTCATCAGCAGTACTCATGTTCAAGGACTAACATCTCCTGTGATTAGCGAGATAGCTTGTAGTCAGAAAGTACAGTCGACTCTCACTAATTCAAAGTACATTCTCAGCCCCTAGAAAAACTTGATATTTCGAACTAAAACAATATGTTTTGGTACATTCAATAGTTCGAAGTAAAATCTGTGGCTGGCCAGACTACGACATGCAATATTTCTTAGTCAAGCTATAAAACTCGACAATTCGAACACTCTCTGTCATGTAGATTCCTGTAGCAAACAGGTTAGAGCTTACATGTTTTGTGTTGTATTGTCTTTGCATGTTTCCCCTGTGATGGCCATCTGTCTGCCATCCTTCTTTGTGTTTCCCAGTTCCTCAAGCAAAAAGAAACTTTTATTGCTTTCCTTCTTCAAGTAGACAACAGACCAGCAGCACCTGTTGTCAGCCATCAATATCTTTCATTTAACACGTAGGTTCTCAATGTAGACGATAACGCCCCCTTGTGGGCGTTTGAGGCTTTCAGGTGGGCAGTAAAAGACCCAGAGAAAAGTAGGAGGTGTTGAGTTGGTACGTAGGGATATGGGCACATTAACCAAATATAGTCTAAATAATTTTTTAAAAACATGTAGATTATGTACTAACAAAAGTAAAGTTTAATATTGGTTACATTATGATGATTGTATGTATTTAAATCATTTCTATCATGTGCATGAAAATTCACATATTTCGGCAGATTGGGAAGTGGATGAAAAACTTAACGAATACATTCAGACCTGTCTTAAATTGAATGACATAGAAAATTTTATATTTTAGGTATAAATTAAAACTTTTCTCATCTCGTCCAATATTACATGAAATATCTCTTCTATACCAGGGGATATTATAGTTAAAGTTTCAAAATGCTATTAAAAAAAAGAACCACTAATCAGAATGTCGATATAAATAAAAATATATTCCATTATATAAAAATAGAATATTTTTAAAAATTTAATTCTTGTTTTCACCATGTTTTTTGTACGTTCTTATTTCTCTGGAGTGGGAGGGGGGGGGCGGTATCAAAATATTCACTAGAAAATAGGGCGCCAATTCAAAAAAGTTTAGGAACCTATGGTTTAACACTTGGCCCTGCAACACACGTGTTCAGAAAGGATGGTCCGCTATTGAGAAGAGATGCCTAGGGTCATTTTTAATACATAAATGTCTTCTTTTAATACAGGACTTTAACTTCTGTATAATATGTACTTTTTAAAAATTCTTTAAAATAATTTTATACTTATGTACAATTGTTGTTTTATCACAGTTTCAAATTCATATATGTTAGAAAAAAATTTCTCCTTGTGTATTTTGGGTGTTTTTTCCTATCCTCTTGATAATATGAAGTTTTTCATTGGTCCCTCCAACTTCGAATTATCAAGAGTCTGCTGTATATGATTAAATGAATGAAATGTCCTTTTACAGTAATGATGCAAGAGAGCAATAATACTAACAACAAATTATTTCCCATTGTAGTCTCTAACCTTGATCTGTCCAAATGTTTTATTCAAAGTGGCCTTTTTAACATGTTTTTATGTTTCACTTGTATGTAATGGAATCTTTGCACTCGATTTTTACCCACTTTAAAAGGTCAGACTAATTCAAAATTTCGCACACTTTTCAAGGACCCATGACAATGCAATAATTTCATAATTTTGTTTCATTGTCCTGATCAGGATTTTAATAATTAAGGATTTACAAGATTTGGCAACTAATTCCAGATTTAGCAACTAAAAGATTGACAATCCTAAAACTGCAAATAAATTGCTTCTTTTTAATAAAAAATAAAACAAAAAAAGTGTTTTTATGTGAAAAAAGGTAGGGTGGGTGGGTGAATAGTTTTTCTGAAAATGGAAATAAAAAAAGTCTCATGCATGTGAATAAAAATAATTTATGTTCTAACTGCTAAATATTTTTTATTTTTATAAAGCAACACATTTATAAGTGATGATACAAATTAACATTATAGCAATCCGAGGCCCTGTTAACGGAGAAAATAAATACCTTTCAGATCAATTAATTGATATCCATTAAAGAGCAAGACTAATTCCAGCAGCCACATTATTCTGGCCCCAAATATCAAACCCAAGGATAAATGATAGTTTTAAAAACTAAAAAAAACAGTCTTTTATTATAGATTGAACTAAAAAAGGAAAAATAAATTAGTTTTAAAAAAACTTAAAAACACGCTTTTATAGTTAATCGAACTAAAAAGTAAAAAAAATAATTCTTAATATAAGAATAAAATGATTAACGAGAAAATTAATGTCATTGTGGTAAAAGCGTGGGGTGTTTGGTACTATATTTTTACACTAACTCAGCATTTCGGAATAGAACTAGTAAGAAATTATAACAATTAATATGGAGCACCCCACGCTTTTACCACAATGACATTAATTTTCTCGTTAATCATTTTATTCATATATTAAGAATTATTTTTTTACTTCTATTCACTATAAAAGCGTTTTTTTTTTTAAACTATAATTTATTTACAATTCCAAATTTGATCAAAGAGAATATGCTTTGAATATTTTATTTTCATTTATGTTGAATAATACTGAAGTAATACAAGGGTGAAAATTGATTGTTTTTACCTATTTAAAGGGGGGGGGGGACTTAATGTAATCATTTGCTTATGTCATTTAATAAATGTGGCATCAGAAAAGGAAGTTGCTTCTTTACATTTTAATAGTTGATGAAATTGCTTGTTGATATGTTTTACTATATATCTATGAAACTTTCAAAATTTGTGCAATATAGAGACCTCAAGCCTTTTAAGGCATTTCTGTACTCGATTATTACTTGACTGTAATCTTGATGTAAACTTTGCATATAACATATTTTTTATAAAACCTAATCTAAAAGTTTATTCATCTCTTTATATTTTTTATCAAAGCATCTTGTCATTGTTTTCTTGTGCATGAAAGTATACTTTCCTTTTAAGTTTACTTTAGTGTATATGTTTTTATGTATTAAGTTGATACAAAAGTAATTTATTCAGAATGACATTTCAAATCGTATTAAAGTTATTTGTTTGTGTAATATCTAAAATGCCACTTTTTATTTCATTTCTTTAAGAAATGTTGGAAAATTTTGGCCATACCAGTATTTTGTGCCGTAAAGAACAGTCATAAGTGATAGGTTTTATTTATATTTTAAAATATATTAGTTTATTATAAACAAACTGGATTTTTGAATAGAACATTTTATGTACTTTTTTCTTATTGCAAGTAGGTACCTTAGTGATCATGGTCATGAACTTGTTGCCAGTTTTGTCTCCATTATTTTGAGTTGTGAATTATAGTCTTAGGAGGACCTAAATCTGCCCTGCAGATGGCCTGATGCAATTTAATTCCTTAAAGCCTCAAAATTCTCACTCTGCGAATTTTGAGTCTTGAAAGTTAAGAGAGCATGAGACGCCAGCTCAAGTGTTCTGGTCACTTGACCATGGTTCAGAATTACATAAGTCTGTCATCAGTAGCCTTGATGTATCTTTCAAATTTGGCTACTCAATCAACCTTGTCCCGAGTTCTTCCTTGCTACTTACAGTAACAAAATAAATTGTCATCTGTTCCTGTTGTTAGCTATATTGGTACTGGTATATAGATAACCTGTCTTGCAGAAATATTAGAACTAAATTTATATAAATGATTCCATCTGACTTTTCTAGCACTCTCTAGATTTTTTTCTATGGATATTATGTACTGTAGATTTTTAATCTGGACTTTATCTTCTAGAATGCAGTTTCTTACAAACATGGATTAAATTTTAAAAATAACAATAACTAAAAACCAAAGCATGGTTAATTGTAGTTTTATATTATAAATCTAATCATGTTTTGTGTTAATAAAGATGTCACAATATTTAAGCAGGATTTAAGAAAAAAAACAATTCATGCAATATGCATAGATTTAATCATACTAATGTTTTTATGGAATTATAAATAAGTAGAAGCAAGAAAAACACTTTTTTTCGTACTTTTCTAATTCATCAAAAGAAATTTTTAAAATGTAATATTTTATAGCTCCTCACATGGATCCTGCTGTGGTAGCTGTGCATCAGATGGCTCCTCCACCAAATGTTAACTTTGTCATGAATCCATATTCTGCTTCTCCTCCACTTGAGGGAACTTCACCACCTCTGGTAAATGGAAACGAACCTCATGAAATGTCTGGGTCTTCTGTGCCAGTCAGCCAAGTGTCTGGTTTACCTAGTGGAATTCCACGATCTGTACCTCCTGTGTTGACATCTGTCCAACATGATTTTGATCCTTCCCATCCCATTCCAACTCAGACATTCACCAATCAAACTTTTGCTGTTATGCAGAATATGATTATGCCTCAAGGATATGTTCCAGTGACCATGCATCATGGGCCTCTTCCTCCTCATATTGCACCTATTGCTGTTGTTCCTGCATCTCCTGTTACAACTACCCCAGCATCTGTTATGCCTATGCACATGCCTGTTACAATGCAAGATGGTAATCCACAAATTATAGGGGATTCTAAACCTGAAGTAGATGAAACTGTGGTAATTAGTTTATTACTATTATCCAATTCATTTAATTTTATAGAAAATATCATATTGATACTTAGCTTTATATGCAAAATTTAAATTTGAATGAAGTTATTTTTTAGGAAGAGTTTCTAATATTAATATATATTCAAGCCTTTTTATATATAAATATGTTTATATGAGAAGCAACAAATGTTTTAACATAGACATGGGCCCCTTAACCATGTTATGTGTTTCTTTAATAAAAACTTGAACACAAAGTATTCATTATATATCATGGAGAAATTTTTGTGATCTTTTGTGGAGTATATATAAAGTTTGTGGTAGTGAGGTATTTCGTGATTCTCCTTCATACACCACTAATGATACCAGTTTGATGTTGGTCTATACAATATTATATTTTGTAGTAACTGTGCAAGGGTCATTTGATTTAAATTGAAAGTGTTATATGCGAAAATAAATATTAGATTTATTATGTAGTTTAATTATTTCATTGAAAAATGTTTCAAACTTAAATCTTATGTCAGCTACAATTAAAATGGAATTGTATCAACTTCCATTATATAAATAGATTTTAAAAAATACATTTAAAGTCATTAGTTTGTGTGTGTAAATTTGTCTTTGGTAGAGATACATTTTTTGAAGGCATTACTTATTAGTGATGCATTAAAAAGTCATTACTGTAAAAATGTTTCTGCTAATCTCTAAAAGATTTACAAATATATTTATATCTATAAATGTATTTCATCCTGTATTTTTATAAAAATTAATGCTTGATTGATTATTTTATTAATAATTCTCTAGAATTAAGATGCCTATAAATTGCATTTTGAAATAAAATGCTAAAATGTGTAAAATTAATGTAGCTATATAATCTCATTTTGAGAAAAAAAAAATGCAGCTCTTCTGTTTTCTTTTTAGCCTATTTCAGAAAGCAATGTTGTAGATGATCCCTTGTCTAATGACACAGTTACTGAAAAAGTAAAGGAAGGTAATGGTAAGTAAATGTACAGTGAAGAATATATAAATTTTGAATTATTTTATATTCTAAACCTGCTATTTAACCCTCCAAGCGGTCTGCACATAAAATTCCACCATTCCAGAGATGCTTTTTCTGCCTTCAAGCAAGATTCCCAAAAGCGGCCGAGCAGCATTCTTAAAAATACGGCTCAACCGCTTTTGAGAACCCCACCTGAAAGCAAAAAAATATGTGCGGTGCATTTTTGAAGCATCTCCAGAATGTGCAGACCGCTTAGAGGGTTAAAAAAGAGTATTGCACAGTAAACAGTATTTTCCCTTATGTGTATTGTTTCTTAATGTAAAGCTGTCATAATTTTTTTAAGGCATGGAATAAATGTTGAAAAGTTGTTTCCTTCTAAACCTTGATTATAACCCTTTATTTATCAAGTTATTTTGATGATTTGGGAACATAAATTGTCAAATGTTTAGTGCAAAATAAAATATACTTAGTTAAAATTCGATATTTTGAATAAGCATGCATTATAATATTTGAGGTTTTGTATTAACTGTATATTTGCTTGAAGGTATTGCCACAAAGCATGGCAGTGGTAAAGTTCATTTCTAGTGGAGCAAATTTTATTTTATAAATAGAATTTTTGTTGTTAAATTAAAGTTGGTTTTTATGAATTAAATGTAATTATTTTGTGAATATATTAAATAAATTGTATACTTAGGATATGCTCAATATCGAGGTGGTTACCGTGGAAGAGGACGTGGTCGAGGAAACAATGGATATTTCCGAGGTCGAAATAATTACCACAACGGACGTGGTAAGTAGATGTAGTGCCTAATTATTTGCTCTGATATACTTGGTTGGAATACTAATTTCATGAGATGTTAAAAGATAGAAATACATGCAACAAAAAAACTATAGTTCTGCCCATATTTAGTAATTCTTAATCACTCAACCATTTCATTTTTTGATGAGCATAAAATGGCTACTTCAATTTTAAAAAGCATAAATCTGGACTTTCCCCTTCAAAATAAAATTACCTTTGATTTATATATATATATATAGGTTTATTCTCTACAAACAAGAGATAACATCAAAACAATCCCATTCGAAAAACACATAGACAGTAGGGAAATCACACAATGAAGGACATAAGAGTAACCAAGATTAAAATTATAAAATGGATGCTGCAGTGTCATAAACATTACTGACTTAAGACAGCTAATATATAAAATAATTTATATAAAAGTGGGGTTGAACATGTTTTTTGGCCAGCCAACCTTCCCCCTTTATGTAAATAACACTGAGCAAAAACAAATAGAAAATAATGGATTGGAATATCTAAATCCATTACAAGATAGAGGTAAAATAATAAGTAATTTTATCTAATGTTAGATTATGGTGATAACTTATAACTATGAAATATTTAAGTTTATAGTAATAAACTATTATCAATCTCAGAATTTTTAATCCTATTTTGAATAGCTTTATTCATATAACAATTAATAAAATTAATTGGGTATTTCTGGTTTAAGCAATATTTAGTAAAATGTTTATAGTTATTAATAATGTCTGATTTTTTTGACACCAGAAATTTACTACGTTGTATATAATTAATAACAATATTTCTGAATAAAGAAACATGTACATTACTCTCCCAATGTGGAACTTTTATAATATTTTTTATTCTTCTTTTATCATAAATATTAGAAACTATTACACTATCATTTAATTTGATAGTATGTCAAGAAAATTTGCTTCATTGTTGTTATTTGTCTGTATTAAATTAAGATATTGTGGATAAAAATTAATGTTAGGTATAAAATTGGCTTGTTTGCCAAAAATGATTTTCATCTATATAACAATAAATATAATATTTAGAATTATTAATGTAACTACTTTCAAAATAATGTAAGTATAAATTGGCAAGACAGTTGCTCGCACGGCCACCTTGTGGCAAACCTTTAATCTGCAGATAATAGTTACCTTTATGATATACAGTGGTACCTCGACATACGAGTTTAATTCGTTCCGCAACCTTGCTCGTATCTTGAATTACTCGTATCTTGAAGCAAATTTCCCCATACAAAACAATTGAACTACCATTAATCCGTTCCAATCTCCAAAATGTCACCCCAGTTATTTTTGTTACGTGGTTTTGAATAATAAAAACGTATTTATAAATATCAAATATTTATTGCACAAAAACAAAAAAGAGAATGTAAAGAAATAAATTGGATATCCTCACTGGTCTTTGCCTTTTTCGCTACATTTTTCTCGCTTTCACCTGTAGGCTGTTTAGAAAAAAACATGTCTAAGGAGGTTTGTTTCTTCCTTCCTTAGCCGGCGTTACACTCTTTATCGACTCCTTCCGTTTAAGCACAGAACATATGGACGTACTACGGCCATACTGCCTCGACAAGTCAACAACTCGAACACCTTGCTCATGTTTTTCTATAATTTCACATTTTAATTCAATACTCATCATCTTTTTCTTAGCACTTGACTTTTTACAAACTTTCTTCCGATCCATGGTTATAAAAATAAATGAACTACAACTGTAAATGTAAACGCAACACAAAACGCGAACACAACTTATCACAGCGGAAGCACGCTGCTAACTGATTGTGATGGCGCAACTGCGTGTTACTATCATAATTAACATTATTAAATAAATTATCTTTATATAAATTTACAAGTAACAATATATACATATATTGTTAAGTAGATCACAATCACAGAGGGTTCGTGGATTTTATGCAGAACAATCACAAAGAAAATAAACAGTTCTTCAAGAGCGATGCAAATTTATTAACAAAAATCCAATCCTTTAAGTACAGGATTCAGCAGCAATATTCACAGAGTAAATCTCCGCAGTTCTTCACACCTTCAACAGCAATCAAACACAATAACCAGTGTTTAAAAATAAACATATGTAAAAGATTATTCACAAGCACAGTCCAGCTAATTGCCAGTCAAAACAATCCTCACTACTCGCTGGTTTAATCAAGACTCCTCGCCGTCCCGGCGAGCATCTTATTTATAAGCGCGACAGAGACTTCCAGAAATATAGCCGCTCGTGACATTAGTGGAGAGATCCATTACTTTCTAGAAGATTCCAGAGGGTTCCGAACTCGCCAATATGGTCGCCAAAAATGATGCCAACTTGGCTCTAGCGCCAAGATTTCGTCAAGTTCTCATTGAATCGCCATTATAACGTAAATGGCAGCATTGCTTGTGAATGGTACAATTTTAGCATGAAATAAACATAACAGAGTAATATAAATGCATTAAACACTCAAATAGAAATTATTTATACAAAATTGGTAACAATGTGTGTATATATATGTGTGTGTATATGTATGTATATATATATATTGAAGAAAGAGGATTAAAAGAAATTGGTGGAATAATACTCTTTAGTATGTAATTTTAAAGAATAAAAATAATAGGTATGCAAATGGAAATTTGGTTGAATGAAAAAAAAATACTGTAATGCATCCAATTCACCTGCTATTAAGGATATATGTAGTGCAGTCATTGCTTTTTTGATGTAGTCTTTTATAAGCTGTTATTCTACATGTGTCAATTTTCCGAGGAATGGATATGGAAAAGCAATATTTGCACCATTGCATTTTATTTCCATTGGTTGGAACACTGAGCCTTTAGCATTTCTCATGTTAAGCAGCACTGCATGGTGAGAGAGAACATATGTGTTGCATTTTCTGTTTTTCCTTTTTCAGAAGGAATAAAATCAAACACCACATACATTTCATATTGATGAGGATAGTTGAATGATTTGGAGATGACTTAAATCCACTGTTGGCCTCTTTGAAGTTTTGGGGGAGTTTTATTTATGAGGGGAGGTTTTCACGCAGGGACTTTTATCTTTGGTTGGACCTGATGGAATTTTTTGGTTTTGCTACCCTTAAAGCGATTATTGCACAACAACGCTTGGTCTACATGCAGGAAGATGAACTCGGGAATTCATCCTCTCCTTAGGCTGGGAAGTGGTCCATTATGCAGCATATTTTCCACTTATGGCTTCTTCTGATTACCACTTATTCAAGTCAATGTCATCACATTTAAACGACTAGTGATTCACAGAAGTTGAAGATACGAGAAAATAACAGAAGATATTAAGTGGTAATGGCGAATGTTTCAAATATTAATGTTTGTTACAAGTTAGACTAAAAAAGCAAATTTTTTATTTGCACAAATAGAAAACTTGTTTTATTAAAATCAAGTAATAAAAATAACATACAGAAAAATATTCAAACATTAAAGGGATGAATATTTTTAAATTAAGGGTTGAGTTCTAGATGTGCTTGAAATATTGAATTGTTTTTCCTTGAAAAGGCTTTACTAACTTTCAAATCAATTTTTAATATTTTGAACTATAGTTAGGAGTATAAAAAGTTGCTTATATATTGACAAAAAGATAGTTAAACTCTTAATTATAATATCGGATGTAGAAGTAGTTGACTTTATGATTTTCAAACCAACTGAAATAATTTATAATAGAAATGAAAATTAGAAAATTTTACTGCAAAAAAGTATACAAAACATAAAAGGCTTGGATGTAAAATTTCTATTTAACATGGAAGATGTTTAACATAGTGTAAAAAGAAAAAATAAGCATTGTCAAACTTTAATTTGGAAGTATTTTATAACAAATTTGTTTCTTTTCAGATATAATTTAATTATAATTATTGCAAAAATTAATCTGTTACAGATAATTTATGAGAATTTATTGTGTGTTGGACACGTATTTTTTGTTGTGGTTGCGTCAAAAAAAATTTTTTAGAAGTAAAAAATTCTCATCACATGCACACACACACACATGTATTCTATTTAGCTAGGATTTCTTTCTTTTTGAGAATATTTTTATGTTAAATTTTTCAGGTGGATATCAGAATCACTATTATCAAGACAGGAATGGTTACAACGGAAACTACAGACGAGGAAACAATCGTAAGTATAACTTAAGAGTTTTGTTTAAAATATTCATTTAACATTTTGCTAACATGAAAAATATATTCCATTCACATTTGAAGAATTATGTCTTATTAATTCATAAATTTTGATTCTTTTGTCAAATAGCACTTACTTTTGCATTTTGTGATAGCATACATATATTTGTAAAAATTAATCCATATGTTCTTTTAGTGCAATACTCTTCAGTTGATGCTCAAAAATATGGTTCAAACTGCATATTTATTTGTGGGTGGGAAAATTCTATAATGTTAAATTAAAAGTAAAAAAACTTTTTTAAAAACAAGCTTTTATTTAAATGCGCAATTTATGATATAAAAGCTTGTTGCGAGATTTGCCTATGTAGATAAACAAGTAAATTAAATAAGTTGTGATCTGATTGGTTTTAATTTTTGAAATTTTCAAACTTAAATAAATAGGAGTACTTAAATCTTGCAACAAGCTTTAATATCATAAATTGTGTAATGGCATTATAAGTTGAAAATAAAAAGAAAAGTCTATTTTATTCTTTTTAGCACATTTAAATAAAAGTTTTTTTAGTTATCACTAGACAGGTTCTGTTCATCTCATTCAACACATCATTGTTGTAAGGTCGTTTGCCAGTTAATTTTGAACAGTGTAGCTCGGGTTCTCAACCTTTTTTTTCCCTCCTGGCCACATACATATGTTAGATATTTCATTCAGGCCACAACAAGAGGATAATGGGAGGAGGGGAAACACTGTAAAACCAAAACAACATTGGACAAAGCAAAATTAATCAAAGCATTAAAACTTTTTTTTTCCTTTTACTTTAATACTAGTATATTGGCGAAGTTATTAAATGTTTAATTAAAATTTGAGTATTTTTTGAAAAACCGTTAAAAAGATTTTTGGCATTTATATAATTTTTTAAATAACTGATTGTAAAAGAGAAAAACATTAACTTTTTTAGTATAGAATATCATTTCATTAACACGAAAAAAATTCATACAGAACGATTTAGAAATATTTTCATGAAAACGCAGTGATTTTGACTCATGAAAAAAAATTGGAAGTACCATTATTTTGTAAAAAAAAAATTATACCGTATCAAGGCAAAATAAATGATCTTTCCTATTCTGTAATTATTTTTTGTCTGAGTTTGATTGAAAGAATTACAGTGGTGACCAAAATTGTGGACATTTTTTTTTAAATTGGTATCCTTATAGAAAATTTTGGGTTGCACAAAATGCTAATCATTTTAAAGAGAATTTAATACTGAATTCAATATAAAAAAGAAAATTCAAATATTTGCAATGCAGAAAGAGTTATGCTGTAACAACTGTCAATATACATTGGATTTTGATGACGGCAGTGAGTTATCATAGCTTAGTGAGGTTACGTTTATTCTTTATTACAGCTTCACATCGATGTTTCATTGAGCTGAAAATAGTTTGAAGCTCTTACTTCGTTATTACATGATGCCAGGAAACAATTATATCCTCAATTAGTTCCTTTTTATTTCATGGGTACCTCATTTGGACAAGAGTTTTCAAACAGTGCTGCATAGGATTTGATAGGATTAAGGTCAGAACTGTTTCCTGGCCAGGATAACAATGATAATTTGTAAAAAAACAATGGCATCAAATAAAAGAATAGATTGGACACATGTGTGACAAGGAAGTGGTATTTCCTGTGTTAAAATTACATAATAGGTGGGTTGTTTAGTAATTACATTTGCAGACTGAACGTTTTGTTTAAGATGTCAGGAGACAAAGTCAATAAAAAAAAACAGCAGGAAAGGGCCGAAAAAGGTGCACCACATCTGTTGATGACAGAAGAATAAAAATACTTTGTTGTTGGACTGCCAAATATACTGAAATGGTTAGGGTACTTTTGCACAATGAAAACACATTATTCAGGCATAAAACTTTTGCTGAGAACGTAAATTACTCATATAAATCCGCCTTGAAATGTCAGAAATAGTCTAGAAAATTTTAAAATTACGAAAAATACATATCCTTGCTTCCAGAATTTTCTGATGCCATATTTGGCAAGCTTTATCACAATGTCTGCAGATGGCGGCACGTGTATACAATCTAAGTACAAAACTTTTAAAACGTTGCTTTAGAATAAAATTACTGAATAAACTGCTTAAATACACATTAATAATACTATATTTTATGAAAAATAATATTTTGCTACACGAATAATGACTTTAATCACTTCAGAAACACTAATTCTGCTTTTTTTTTTCATGAAAAAATGGGCGGGTTTAAAAAATAAAGTAACCCTAAAACACTATGTCATGAGATGCCCCATGACATCCTTTCGAAAAGGCAACGGTCAAGTGACCTTGAGATCAGCTGACTGTTAGTCTACTTAAATTTTAGAATGACCGATAGAAGGGGAATCGTTTGAACAGGACAGCTGTGGAGGGTGGGGGAGAGGGAGACTCTATTTTTAGCACTGATAGTGGGGTGATTCTGCAACAGTGGTTTTCAAACTTTTTCTACTCAAAGTCTTTCTTTCAAACTTTTTCTACTCTACTACAGGGGTGGTCAACTTTTTCGGGAAGAGTACCACAATTTGATAAAAAAATAATTATGAGTGCCGCTTCCAACATCTCACCATATGGAAAAGTAAAAAAAATGTTACTTAAAGGCTTATTATGGAATTTTTACATAAATAGCACATTTTTTTATAATGCAAGAAATTTAAAAATAAGATGAAGTGTAAATTTAGGTTTTATTGTTAATAAACTTTTTACAGGCTCAATTCAGTCAAGTTAGGTACAAAATAAAAACGAGTAACTTGAAACATTTAATTTTAAATAATTATTAAACAGTTAGTATTTACTTAATAGGGCTTTTTCGAATTACTCTTTTTTTTTTTTTACCACTTCATCTATATTAGGTTTAACTTTTGCAGATGCTACCAAAATTAGGTTATTATAGGTGCACATCAGCTAGTTATATGAGTAATATTTATTTTATTATGTTCATAGCAGAAAACATTTATTCACACAAACATATTTTGATCTAAATTTTGAGACTTTTGTCTGAGACAACCCCACTTCAATAAAATTGTAAAAAATTATTTATTATGTATTCAAATTTCTTTTAATTTTTCAGTATGTCTTTGCGTGCCCCCGTTACAGCTGCACCGTGCCACGGGTTGACCACCTCTGCCCTAGAACTAGGTCTTTTTGTGAAGCCCCTAGAACTAGAAAGTATTTTTGTCGAACCCTGTTCCACATACACTTTTTTGTAAAGGCAATTAAAAAAAGCATTGCATCAATTATTAAAAATTTTAATCTACTTTTAATATAATTTGCTAATTAATAATATTAATCTGTGATCCAGGCTTCACCCACCCATTCATTATGTTTAGAAACCAGAACATGTGCTTGATTTTTTTCACACAAACCGTCGAAGTCTAAGCCCATTGAAATTAACTGTAATCTCATTACATATTCTGAGCTTAATTTATTCCTATATTTTGTTTTTGTAGCTACTTATGCCAAGAAATATTTTTCACTTGTATACATTGTTCTGAATGGGATTAAAATGTTTATAGGAATACTGAGTATTTTGTATGAATTTGTAACAAAAGATTTAGGAGCTTTTCTTGCTTAAATTTAGAGTTTGGACATCAAATCTGTTGAAAGGTCGATAAGTCGTTACCTCTTCCTTATTGTAGGTGTTTTCCCAACAAATGTCAAAAAGTGCACTTTCCATTTGAAAACTATTAAGTTTTGCAAGACATTGTACTAACGAGTATACAATTATCTCGTGGAACCCAGGAGAGTAAACAATAAAATTTTTACAATCTATTGGGTAATATATAAAAATAAAACACATTTTAATATCGTTTATTATATTATAATCAAAGTTTAAAAAGTATTTCAAAATAAAGTTTTTATGTTGAAATAAAATTTTTAGTTTCTTAATAACAGGAATGAACTTTAAATTTTTTGGGGATACTAACTTCATAGAGAACGTGAATCCATTTTGCATACACGTTTTGATTTATTTATTGTGACTCGTGGAACCCCTGAGCATGTATCGTGGAACACAGTTTGAAGACCACTGTTGTGGAGTGTATACTTCTTCAGTGGGTGAAAAGTCCGGAATTGTCATTTTATGTTTAACGTTACTCTGCAAAGCAACAAGAGGGCTATTGATCACAAACCTCGTAATTTTGAACCATGGTCAAGTGACTTGGACGACACCCGAGCTGGCATCCCCCTCTCCTAACTACCACACCAACGGGAGGACGTTTCAGCTCTCGACAGATTTAGAGTGCATCGCTGCCCTATACGGCAGGTTTTTAGTGGTTCTGGGCTCGAACCCTGACTAAGCCTACCACACGGCTACCGCGGCCACAAAAGAGTGTTGTAGATTGCGATAAAGCAGTGCTTCTCAAACTTTCAATATTTGCGATCCAATATTCAATCATAATTTTCATTGCCCCCCCATTCTTACATTGTATTGAATGCAATTATAATGTACTTTGATGGTAAAACCCCAATACAATACGACTTTAATTATAAACTGTACTAATTATCAAGATAAACATATGTATATAGTTTTGTATATGACAAGCCCAGAGGAGTCACTAGCAGTTACTAAACTTGCCTTCAATATTGATAAATTAATTATGAAATACTTTCTACAGTTTTGATACATTTTTAAGTAGTGTGTATTGTATCAGTGTGAATTTGTACTTCATTTTTTCTTATATAAGAATGTGTATTTCACTTTATAATTATTTTAAATTGTAAATTATATTTTATTAAATTCATAATTATTTTAAATCTTTTATTTTCGATTTTTTGCGATATGCTCGCCCTCCCCCAAGTAGGGTTATCACACCCTCCTAGAGGGGGCGCGCCCTACAGTTTGAGAGACGCTGCAATAAAGATTTTATTTCGAGTTTTGAGAACACAACTTAATACATGAAACAAAATATGATTTGAGGAAGAAAAGCCAAGCGATTTACATAATAATTTGGCCGATAGCAAAATGAAGATTTGATAACTTAGGTATAAAAATGAAGGAGAATAATTGGCTTGTTAATAAATACTAGTTGGTTGTGCATTCTCTTAAAATTTTAATTTTTTCTCTTTTTTTTTATCACCCTCCAATTTTTTGCACCTCCAAATCTCTTGCGTCCTAGGCATGTGCCTAAATGGAAAAGCGGGCTTGATAAAGAGAGATATTTGTGAGAATAATCGGTTCTTTCAAGGAAATGGCTTTTAACTCATACTTTTACTACTGAAGCTTGTTAGAAAAGTTATTTTTGGGAGCAAAGCAATTTTATTTATTTTTTGTTATCCCAAACAATCAGTTTTGGTCACTTCATATTTTTTTATTCCAATCATTTGAATTGATTTATATAAGAGTTACAATGTTAATTAAATATCTTTTTCAATAACCGCACAATTAATACAAATTTTGCACAATTACTAATAACATAAAAATACAACTTTTAATAAGGGTTGAGTGAGTGAATATTAACGTCGTACTTTTTCGTTAATCAAGGACTTTTGGCAACCGATCTCCTAATTATGAACCATAATCAAGTGACGATGACGACACCTGAGCTACCCCCTCTACTAACTTCCACACAACACCAACTGGAGGAGGTTTGAACATAGATATGTGGCAGCGGTAGCCGAGTGGTTAAGGTATCGGATCGTGGCTGGCCTTGTCACGAGTTCAAGCCCAGTACCACTAAAGATCCGCCATGTATGAGAGCGATGCACGTTAAATTTGTCGAGAGCTCAAACGTCCCCCCATTGGTGTGGTGAGGTAGTTATGAGAGGGGGTGCCAGCTCAGGTGTCGTCCACATCACTTGACCATGGTTCAAAATTACGAGATCCGTCGCCAAAAGCTCTCGTGTAGTTGTACAGTGCGACTAATATTCACTCATTAGTCATCGTTAATGTGTACGCCGAGATTCGAATAATTACGCATTCCTCAAATTCTGAATTACATTTTTGATAAAAGTGTCGCATAACAATACACCTGACATATTCTATGTTGTACATGTAAATGAAAATTCAATTCACATTCTGTTATTGATTTTAGTAACAATAATAATAATAATTTGATGTTAATGTCATTAGGTAACAATAAGAGATTAGCTTCTATATAATATAATTGTAGGTTAAAACGATTTCTGTCTCAAAGAAAATTATAAGCTCCTTTCATAATTCATTTCAAACATTGTTTAATTTTTATGCGTGTGTGTGTTTGGTAACCAAATAACAGCTTCATTTAATGTAATAACCCAGAAAATAGGCTACCTTATGTGGTGTCCTGTTTAAGAAAATGTAGATGGTAGAAACAAATTTGTTTTGACATTTTTTGAATTTCTGAATTGCCTTATAAGAAACTCATCAAAAACATAATAAGTTTCGATACGAGTCTTTTAAAAGAAAACGTCATTTTTCTGTGAAAATGGCCAATAATCTTTTTTAAGCACATTTCCAATCTTTATTTTATAAATTAATGTTATTATTTCTGGTATTCATGAAAATACGACAAAACTGTGTACTAAGAATTCCATTTTAGACGACATAAACTGGACAAAAAAAGTATCTGGTGTCTCCCTTTTGGTCCCTCCACAATGAAGAGGGAGGGAAAGAAGCCTAATCTGTGGTTTTTACGACTGCTTGACCCCTGTTTGCCCTTCTTCACTGTTCCAAGACGAGTATTGCTCATCGTACATTATGCAAGTAAAAGACTTGTGCATCCTAGCTGTTAATGTGTTTCCTTTAGCGGTTTGAAAGTAATTTCTACTCCTCCCAAATAATTTTTTTTCTTCTTTTTTGTCATCCCAAAGAATCAGCTCATTGGCTTCATATTTTTAAAATCCAATAATTTGTATTGATTTACAAAAGAGTTACTATGTTAATTAAATATCTTCAATGATTGCACAATTCAAAAATCATTAGTAACATAAAAATACATATACTAATAAAGGCTGAAGTCTGCTTATAACAAAGTATTATTTTATACATTAGTATATAATTTCATTAATTCAAGTGATTAAGAATATTATTTTATAAGTTAAACTTTATTAATAATTTATTTAAAAATTTTTTTTTAGAAAATTTCCATAAAAAAATTATTACATTCTTATTAAAAAAAATAAACCATTTGATCACAGAACAGCTAACCATGAATCGCAGTACCAATAGTGTCAAAGTGATGTATGACAATTAGACTTATTCTATGTTGCATGTATAAAGTAAAATTCAAGTTTTGATTCATACAGTTATTGATTTTAGTAACAACAA
>BMAV01025653.1:176215-198616 GCA_019973955.1 Trichonephila inaurata madagascariensis | reverse complement strand
TTTAATCATGAATAAATGAAGCACTTGCCATATTGGGGAATTTTTTTAAATACTTTCATTGCATATATCCTTTTACGAAAAGAAATAGCAAGATATTAACTCTTGAGATAGTGGCATTTCTGGTTTCCCAGGAACAGCACTAGCTGCATTTTGTCTAGTTACGATGCATGAACTGTTTATATGCACAATCTTCAGATTCCAAATAGTTGATAGTCCTACCTGTCTTATTATTTTATTTTAATTTTGGATTTCTGTATTGCATAAGAAAACTTGGTTAAAGTCCTAGCACTACATACTGCTGTATTTGGCGACTAAAAGTTATTCGCCAAATGGCGCCAGGGAAGAAACCGCATTTTTCAAAGTGGTGTCAGAGACGAAAACAGGGGGGGGGGGCCGGGGGTTTCAAAATGTCATCAAGAGATGAAAAAACAGGGTTTCTAAAATGGACAACATAGGAAACATAAAATCAAAAAAAGGTATTAAATGTAAATTCTTTCCAAATTTCGGACATCCATGCCATTCATCAAATTTATTTGGGATCGAGACTTGATGTAACTGTAGTACTCCTTTAGTGTGTTCACTCCTCAATGTAATTCCGCCGAATGGCCTGTCAATTGGGAGAAATTAGGCTTCGAAATTCATGTTTAGCTTTTATACAATTAAATTTTAATTTCATCCACTCTGATTCTGTAGCTTAGTAGGGAAATTGTCTGCATACTATGTGCGAGGTCAGGGTTCGATTCCACGCGATCAACTTTTTTCTTCAATTCATTTGATTATTTTTTTAAATTAAATAAATTTATTTATGAAAGGTTTATTAAATATTAAATGATATTTTATGTAATTTTTTTGCATTTTATAAAGTAAAAAAATTACTGTAATTATATAAATAATTATATTAAATGATATTTTACATAAAAATTATTTACAAATAGTTTTATAATGCAAAATACAATATACTATAAATAAAATATTATATAAAATATTCAAATAAATTTATTTCTTATTAATACTAATGCTTAATATTGATTAATTATTTAATAAATAGTAATTAATTAATTTACTAATTTTAATTATTAATAATTTTAAATACTTTTACTAATAAATAAGTTATAAATTTATTTAAATTTTTTTCTTCATATGTAAAATTTTTAATATTTAATAAACCTTTCATAAATAAATTTATTTAATATAAAAAAAATAATCAAATGAATTGAAGAAAAAAAGTTTATCACGTGGAATTGAACCCTGACCTCGCTCAGTAAGCAGACAATTTGCCAACCAAGCTACAGAATCGTTGGTTGAAATTAAAATTTAATTGTATAAAAGCTAAGCATGAATTTCGAAGCCTAATTTCTCCTAATTGACTGGCCATTCGGCGGAATTACATTGAGGAGTGAACACTCTAAAGGAGTAATACTATTATTACACCAAGTCTCAATCCCAGATGAATTTCCTTAGTCGGGCCCTCTCCTTGTGAGATATGAAATAAACTGCTGTTTTTTTTTTTTTTTTTTTAATTTGCTATTTGCATAAAATTAACTCAATAAAAACTTCTTTATCCTTCAATCTGTATTGTTTAATTTTTCAATTTTCCCATGCAAAAAATGGGTATACCAGCTAGTAAATATATTTCACATTCATTTGTATATTCCTATAATTAAATACATAGTTTGTTTTACAACCCCAATTATATTTCTCTGGCTTGACTAAATTTTTAATGCATGTTATGGTTACTTTACAGAATTCGGTTCACTCGTATTACGATAAGGATTGCAATTGGTTCAAAATGTACCCATTGTATTTCAATTGAATATAATTTTATTCATGAAATATAAATATGTGTTGTATTACCTTTACAGCAATTAAATGGAATTTCTTCCCCTCTGTTAGTAACTAAAATGTGTTCTATTTTTTTAAATAAGACAGTAAAATTGTTCACTAAATTACAATCCATTGAATAATTGAACCATTTTGGCTTTAAAATAAACTCAACTTTTTTGACATGTAAGTAGTATGTTCATTTCAAAAATTTAATATGAAGATTTTTAAATACATGATTTACCTTAAAAATGAAAAAGATGTATATTTAATTATTAATGTTTAAGTACTTTTTTGTATCACTGTTATAAATCCAATAGCTCTCAATTTTTAAATGTTTTAAGAAATTTTGTATTTTTCCATTTTGTCTTTAAAAAAACTTTTTAATCACTAATGAATTATTTACACCTTTCTATCTTGAAACATATCACCCATCCAGTAGAAAATTTTTACTATTTTCAATTTTGGCAAATATTTCACCTTAAATTATTTTTAGCAATATGCTATTTGATAGTCACTATATAAATATTTTGTTTACAAATTTCTCTTCCTTCAAGTACTGTTTGTTATCTAAAAAACTATTTACCTTGAATGCAATTGATTGCACTTGTAAGGATCTATTTGCAGTTCTTTGTTTGTCATGTACGTCAATGTCTCTTTTGGCATTTTTCTTGGGTGAACAAGAAACCTGTGTTATCTGAAGTCTTTAGAGGAAAGTAGAAAATTCAAAAAGGGTGAAATGACATACTTTTATTGTTATATAAAAAAAAAGAGTCAGAGTTTAGTGTAGTTTTTTTATGAGTAATGGAGTAAGCCTTCTGATAAGATTGCATATGACAAGCATTTCAATTAAGACCAAAATCATTTGAATTGTGCTTGTCTTGGTTTTTCTTTGGATTTATTTCGATTCTATTCTCCCCTCCCCACCCCATTTTAAACCCCACTGAAGTGATGAGGACGATACTCAAGCTGTCACTCCTTTCTCCAAACTTCCACACTACACCCAATGTTTGAACTTGGATCTTGGCATATTTAATGTGCATTAAGGAGGGAACAAGTATGAAAAGCTATTTCTAAATTTAAAATAAGCTTTATTTCGAACAATAAATATGTGGCATTCTATTGTAATATTTTTATCCCCCTAAGTAACAAGTATATTGTTCCATTACTTTTAATGCATGAAATAAAATAAGTTAAATATGCTTATAAAATCTATTTAAATATTGATCATTATACTGATTGTTTCCATTTATTAAATTTTGAAAGATGTTGGCTATATATCCTTATTTCTGAAACTATCTGTATATTATTACCATCTGTATTGCTATATTTTTATTTTTCTGATTTATTTTGAATTTCCTTTTCCAGAAAGAGCTCCTCTTGAAGTCATAAGGCTAGTTTCTTTTTTTAGTTTTGCTACTGATAATCCCTTTTCACCCCCCCCCCCCCCGCCTTATCGCATTTCTCCTTTCACTGGATCCTATGAACCAAAGTTCTAAAGAGGTCTATGTGTTACTTATTTCTGAAATGCTCAAACTAAAGCCTTACAACTTCCAATTCAATCAAGAAGTCATGCAGTTTTACAAGTTCTATCATGGTGTACCCCTTAAGTAATACAGATCAGATTCTCTCTCTTAAAATTAGCAACTGATGCCCTTTCTCTTGCCTTTCTGGTTTTTTATAAAGTATACAGAATATATTTTTTGCTTGAAATAAATTAAATCTAACTGAAAATCATTATGGTGTCTAAAATAATAAAATTGTGCAAATGCAGCATAAAACTTAAGTCTTCCCAAATCATATTAAATTTAATTTTAAAAATAATGTTGTGAAATTTGAAATATTATTAAATAACAAATATTTAGATAAAAAAATAAATTCTAATACTGAGGAAGCCGATGGATACCAATTTTTTGAGGGAGGTTTGTTTTAACCTTTAGAACTCGGTATTAGCTGTGGCAGAATATTCCTTCCATTCAGTGCTTTAGGGTCATAGTAGAAAATTTCTTTCCTCCACTCAAAAATCCTACTCGACTATTTTTGCACCATGTGGTATTGTTTAAGTTTTCAATTTACTAAGTAAGTGAACTTGTCAGCTTTTAGTCAGTAATCTTTCTCGTGTAAAAATAATTCTTGTTTGATGCATTATATCACAATTTTTTTTTCTTAATTCATGATTGTCATTTTTAATTGGATGGCTTGCAAACTTTTGAATGCACATTTTTTTTTATGAGCATTGTGCATTTTTTAATATGCCTGTCTCTTTTTAAAGTAAATTCTAAAATTGAAATAGGTATTTTCTATAGTTTGATGAGCAGTAATCATCACCTATAAATGAAAAGAATTATAATTATTGCTTTCATTTCTTGCAATCGCAGTGTTTTCAGGCTTTCCATATTGCTTAAAAACTATTTACTCTGAAACAAGATTTTTGTATTCATTGCTTTAATATGAGAAAATTATTATTAAAAGTTTAATAAAGGGTTATAGTAAAGAGTTTTAATTAAAGTTAAAAAGAGCACTCAACCTATTAATTTTGACAAAAAATATCCCTAGCAAACTATGAACAATTGTAGCAAAGTCGTAAAAACATCAGGAAAAATTTTCGAGGGAAAAATGTGTGGGGGGATGAACTGTCTTTAAAGTCTGGTACAGCATATGTACTGCTAATTTCCAAAGGTCGATCTTGGATTTTGATATAGGTATAATTGTTTTTGTAAATTGTATGGGTCTTTAAATATATCTTGATACTGTAAAATTTAACTACTTAGGAATATTTTAAGCAAGTTTTTGTAAGTAAAAGTAACATATAATAAAGGTTGATAAATTAAATTTTGTCAAGAAAATCATGTTTCTCTTAACTTCAAGTACATATAATAACTCTTAAGGCTTTTATAATTTGTCTCAATAATTGAGCTAACTTGAATCAGCTCAATTGAAATGTATCTGACAAAATCAAGTGAACTTGTTAGAACTATATAAAATTGTAAAACTTGGAAATATTAAAAAATTATAACTACAAAAGATCCTATGTATGATATGTTATATATAATATGTAATGTTTTAAAGAAATAACTTCATTTCTCTGTAGATTTATTAATTTATTTTAACAATTTTGTTTGTATATATTAAGTCTAAATTTTACTTACCGTAAAATCCGGCGTTTAACTTGCACGTTATATATACGATATAACGCACGTATAAAAACGATAGCTTTAAAGATAAAAAAAAATCTCAGACTTTTACATATATTGAAATACTGTTTACTTAAAAGGAATGACATACCTTAAAGACTTAAAAGAGTTGTAGCTCTAGAAGTATACTATATTTTCAACATAAGAACATTGCATACAAATATTTCAGGTTTCGTAAACAAGGGGGTGCGCTTTATACGCAGACTATATCTAAAAATTGAAAAATGCAGCTTGACAGTATGAGTACGCATTATATGCCGGATTTTACAACATATTACAAAATTTATTTCATTGACAATACAGTATATTTATATATATATATATGTACAATTTTTATTTCACTGTTTTGAGTTACATTTGGGAATACCTGAATATTCACGAGTACTGAGTATATGTTGTATAACTAAAGATAGTTTCTGTTGCAAATAGGGGCATTAATTAATTACAGGATATTTATTTGTATGGTAGTAATTTATACTGTATCAAAAATTTAAGAGCTAAAAAAATATATTATTTTTCTTTTCTTTTTTTCTCTGTGTGCGATTCCTAAAATTAAGTTTTTGTATTTCGTTTATTCCTATATTTTCTGCTAGGATTGTAAGTTAACTTTCGATATTAAATTCATAAAAACTTGTTATCTTTTAAATATTTGTATGCTATTTAATCTTAAATTGTATGTAATCTTTGTTTATTGAGCTCTTTAAATTACCCATTGCATTAAAATTTTAAAAACTGTTCCTGTTATGTATGTTTTTATTTTTTAGGATAAGAAAATTACCTAAAATTATAACTGTGAATTCTTTTCATATGTATTAATACTATAAAAACAGAAGTGCTATTAAAATGTATATTTATGTATCCCAAATTTTTAAGCAATAAGTAGCTTTTAGGATTTCTGATTGCTGTAACTCAGTGGTCTTCAAACTGTGTTCCACAGAACCCTGGGGTTCTACGAGTCACAATAAAAAATAAAAAAATTGAAAAGAAATTTATAAATATGTATGCAAAATTATTATTTCTATGAAGTTTGCATAAATACAAGTACTTAAAACTCTTCCTGTTCATTAAAACTGAAATTTTTATTTGTATATAATAAATTTTATTTTTCAACACTTTTTTAAATTTTTTGTAATAATATTAAATGTGAATGTTAAAATGTTTCATCTTTATATATATGCTTCCTACTAGATTGTGAATATTCTATTGTTTATTATCTCAGGTTCCATGAGAAAATTAACAGTGTCGCATAACTAAATAATTTTCTAATTGAAAATTCTCCATTTTGCAATTTTGGGGGAAAAAAACACCTATAATGAAGAAGAGAACTTATCAACAGATTCAATGGTAAAATCTAAATTGAAGCAAGAAAAGCTCCTACATTTTATGTTGCAAATTCATGAAAAATACACAGTATTTCTCACACGGCTATAAACATAATAATGCCGTACGGAACATTGTGTTTAAGTTAAATATGTTTCTCAACATGAGTGGCTACAAAAATAAAGTATAAAAACAAATCAAATGCTGAATATGAAATGCTACTGCAGATAATTTCCATAGACAAAGACTTCAACAATTTGTATGGAAAAAAAGGAAGCACATATCCCAGTTACTTAATATAATGCATGGATAGGTGATATTTGAATCACAAATGAATATTAATGAGTAAATTATATTAGAATTTTTTAATAATGCAATGCTTCTTTTAAATGCTTTTACATAAAGTACCTATAACACATGTTGATCTACTTTAAATATTCTTTTGAGATATATTTTTCTAAGTATGTGTGTGGAATGGGGTTCCACGAAAACACCTTCAAGATCTAGGGGTTCCGTAAGTTGAAAAAGTTTGAGGGCCACTGTTGTAGCTAAATACATGAGTAAATTGAATTTTTTATTATTATTAACCATCTACTAATAGCAATAAGCAGTTTTAATAAATTTAGATGTTTTAATGATCGTTATTTTAACTTGCTTATGTAATCTTGTGATGAAAAATGTTTAATCAATTGTAATGCAAAAGAACTCAACTTATTTTTACAAAAGTTTAATATTAGTTATATTTCAATACTTTCAATTTTTTTATAAATACTTTCAGGCCGAGGAGCAAATGGTAACAACCGTGGTCGAGGAAACTACAGGACTCAACCAACTCAACAACAACAATCGCAGCAGCAGCAACAACAACCACAGCAACAGTAAAATGTGTTTGAAGAAGTGAAAGATTCATTAAATGTTAATATTCATCTCGTACTTGGCAAAGGCAGAGGATCCTTCTTTATCTAAACACTTTAGTTTAAAAACAAAATTTTGCTATGAAAAAATAAAATGAAACAAGCTGTGGCCTTCCGACAAGTCTTCACCTTATCACTGATCAAAGCTTCCACCTTGCATTCATCTGTCACCACAGTATTACGATGAGCAAATAGATGGGCCAGAAGTCATAACAGCCCATCATTCTTGCAAGGAAGCAGAATAGTTGGGACCAGCACTTTACTGTGCGCGACAATACAACACACCATTGCAAGAATGATTATTTTTGGTGCAGACTTCCAAAAGGCTGTTCTCAAGTAAAGCGTTGGTCAACTTGAATGTGCATATTTCAATTTCTTTTTTAATTGTGATAATCAATTTTTGCAGTTTTTCATGTGCTTTGTTTTTTTTCTTACCAAAACTTAATTTTACTGAATCTTTCTTTTTTCCTCCTTTCCGTGTTTTTAGGTGGCAACTTAAACGGTAGAAAAGTGTTTTCTTTTGTTCCTATTGTTTAAAAATGCAAACCTTTGTATTATCTTTGTGTGTAAAGTTTGCACATCTATGAAAATTGTGTATCTGCTGTTTTGGAAATTGTTGACATAACTTCTAGTTGATGCCAAAAAAATTATTACCTGTACAATTGCATTTGCTGGCTACCTATTCATTTTGTAGTTAGGTAATGCATATTCTGTCAGGTTGTTTCTGAAAAAAAAATAAATAATAATAAATTTTTGTAAAAAGTTTAAGTTTGGACAACAGTGTTAGTCCTCCACTGAATATTCAAAGCTTAAGTGCTCTGATGTTAAATAAAGTGTTTTAAGGAAGTTTTGTGTGTTCATTGCTTGTTGTATTTCCATAACAAATGTGATCAGTTTTGTTTAGATTTTTTTACCATTTAAACTTTTTTTTAAGGTTGTAAATGAATGTGTTCAGTGTTGAAAACTCCTGAACTAATCATTTTGTGTGTGTGCCTGAGCTTCTTATATTTAAAGATCAGGATTCAACCCTGTACTTTGTGGGAAGGAATGCTCTAAAATCGATATATATTTGTATATGGTTATATATAATCCTCTACCCATTAAATTAAAAATATTGTGATAGAAAATATTAATAGTGTGTCACATGTTTTCTGTGGTTTATATTTCATTTTTGCTTTTAGTACTTAAATGTAGATTATTTTTTAAGAATTGACTTTTTAAGGCATAAAAAGTTTACCTTTTTTGTAGATATATTTAGCTTAGACTGTACAAGTATTAGAAACAAGTAGCTTCTAACATTTATTATTTTTGAACTAATTTTTCTGAAGGTATATTGATTCAAAAATATGCAATATATATAAATTTTCTTTTTTTCCCTTTTTAAAAGATGAATTGCATTCATAAAATTTTTGTGACCTTCAGCTTTAAAAACTTGAATTATGTAATCACTAACTTTTTTCTGCATTGCATTTACTCACTGTACATTTATTTATTATTTGATGGCAAAAAAAACTGTGAAATATTCAATAAAATTTGTATGCATTTTTTGCCTTAGTTTTTCCATTTTATGTTCAAAGCAGTTAATTTTACATTAATGGAAAATTTTATTAATTTTCATCATTTGTTCCATTTTTCAATCAATGCATAATTTGCTATAGATTTGAAACATTAATTACTATTTAAAATTATATGTAAGCATGTAGAAAATATTTTTATGGGATTTATGTCTTCTATTTCGTAGAATAAATGTTTAAAACATAAAATATCACTGATATATACTCTATGATTTACATTTCTCTTTTAGAGTTGATTTTAATTTACATTGTAATTGACTTATTCTTTGAGCATTTTAGTGGCACTTTAACACGTTTGCTGCCAACTATGGTAATACTCTGTAATTGGTAAACTGGGTTTCCTTGCCAGTTCGTTATTGATATCCTTATCTAAATCACAGACTGCAACTATTGCTGTATAAAAGATATGCATAAAACTGAAATGGATTATTTCTTTCTCAAAACCTAGATACAATAACTAAATGTTTACAGCAGAAAACATATCTCTTCATGATACGTTTTGGAGAAAACTATGAATAAAAGTTTGTTTTACATTAAATTGAAATTTTAATAGGTATGTTGAAACAAAAATAATTCTGTTAAGTTTTAAAATGTGACATCAACCATGTCCACACTGCGCATGTTTGATATAGTAAGCACATCATGCTTATTTTTCCATTTACAAACAATTGCCACTCCTCTTCTATTCCAAACAACTTCACCTTTCTTCAGTTTTTTTTTTTTTTTTATGTTTTGGGTTTTTCTCCTATTCGCCCGTAATGTAGTTCATACATACGTTTTGTGGTGTGTGCCAAAGATACGGAATTATAAAAATTGTCTATATAACTGTCAGTTCTCTAACAGAATTATATAATTATCATTTTATATAACCTTTGTCTAAATAGTCATCCAAAATGTAACATTATCCTAGTTGCGCGACCAATCTCTTTGTCAATATTTTCAGATTTTCTGCAATAAATGCATACTTTTTGTACAATACCTTTTGATTCACACAATTCGTAGAACGACTCGTCAATGCAGAGATTTTTATTTGGTACATAATTGCCCTTCATAACTTTATTGAAGTGATTCAAAACAGGTCTAATTTTGTGCAATCTATCGTGTCTCCACAGTATTTACAAAATGCAGAAATTGTAGAATCAATTGAAACCTGTTTCGACTCATGAAAGATCGCCAGAATAGAAAGTTGTAGAATTCGGTTGTATTCCAATAATGCTGTATAGTTGAAAGATTACATGGATCTATTTGCAACAACAGTCCAAGAAACTTTCATTTCAGGTACATTCATATCAGTACAAGTGGAAAGACAGCTTGCCTTTCAAAATGGTTTTTGCTTGTTGAGTTCTTGCAATGCATAGAAATTGGTCTGATCAACCAAAAAAGTCTTCTGAAAAAAAAAACAAGGTTGCTAACTTTTCAATTCCATTCTGAATCGCTTAAATTTGCATAGTATTCTGTTTCTTTTTCTCTAAGTATCCTCCTTTTCGACATTTTGTGGGTTTATTCAGTTGTGAAATGTTGAAAACAGACTGATCAGATGTAGTGACACGTGTAAAACCTAAAGCAATATATTGTGCATGAGGGTGAGTGTTGTATGACTGCACAAGCGCAAGACTACTTGCAAGTTATCTCGTAGTTGGCACAGGGAACAATAATATTTCATATGCCAACTACGAGTATACTTGTATACACTTATTTTTTGCTAAAATTAATCTGTTATATCTTTATTTAAATTATAAAACCACAGAAAATAATTTAAAAGCATAATATTGGAGACATGATTTTGGCATCTGTGAACAGATGCACTATCTCAGCTTTGGCAGCAAGCGTGTTAAGAAACTAAACTTCTAATAAAACAGTAGAACAAAATTAAAAAGCTAATAAGTGTTTAGGTAAGATAAAAGCTCAGATGTAAAAAAAAGTATATATTTTAAGATCAGTTAAGCTAAGATTTCATGTTAGAGAAAAAGTAAAACACTCAAAAATTGTGTACTTAGCATGGAGAATTTTAAACAGGTCATGCAAGTTTCTTAAATATTAATAGCCTCAATTAAAAATGAACTAAAATCCAAGTAGTTATTTAATTTTTTGCGTTTGCATATTTGAAAGCCCCACTTTTAAGAAGGAGGGAATGATTTTTTTTTTTTTAAGGAAAAGAAAGAACTACTTTTTAAAAGAGTTATTATAAATTACAGTTATTTTTAAAAAATGCTTAATACTTTAGCTCCTACTTTTAAAATGCTATCTTCCTCTTTATTAATAGAAGAAAATGTATAAAAATATATTGAAATCCTCTCTTTTTTTTTCCTCTGTATTTTCAGATGTGGGGAATATTACAAAAATATTTATTGAATTTATTTTAATGAATTTTATGAACTCCCTGGATAAAGCAAAATATTATTATTCACTATCAAATTTGAATTTTTGTATATTAACAATTCTAAGAAACAGTTGTTTGTTGAGCTAGTTTGTATTTAATAAAACAAATTCCAAATCAGGCCTTTACTGAGAGAAGCATCAAGGCAGGTGATATTCTTGTCACACACATATAGCTGTGTTTTGAAACTACAATCCATAGATGTTATTCTTGATAGAACATTTCCAAAATAAAATAGTGTTTCATACTGAAATCTGAATTTAATTTTCTTGTATTTCCATGATTTTTGCGTGCTGTGTAAAAAATACATTTGTTGCATGTTAAATTTTGTCTTGGTGAAAACAGACTTGATGGCATGGTGAAAAAAATTGGAGCGTGCGATCACAGATCGAGTATCATCCTTGTCACTTGAATGAGGTTCAGAATTAGGAGAGGTCCATTGCCAATAACCCTTGTGTAGTGTCAAAGTGCAACTTTAATAAAATGACAAAGAAAGGTATTTACCAAGACTTTTTTTGTTATATTAACCCTCTAAGCGGTCTGCACTTAAAGTCTTGCCATTCTGGAGATGCTTCAAAAATGCACCGCACATGTTTTTTTGCTTTCAGGTGGGGTTCTCAAAAGCGGTTGAGCCGTATTTTTAAAAATGCGGCTCGGCCGCTTTTGGGAATCTTGCTTGAAGGCAGAAGAACCATCTCTGTGGAATGGCGGAATTTTACGTGCAAACCGCTTGAAGGGTTAATGGAGCATTTTTCTTGTAAGATATTGTATGTCGTGTTAAAATGAACTATTCTGTTATTTTTTGAAGAGCTATACATAGTAAAGCTATTAAGAAAATTAGTGATATATGTAACTAAAAAAACTTAATATTTGAGGATCACAAATATGTTTACAAGAAATAAAAAAATTTCTCTAAGCTACCCCATTGATTAACTATTATGAATATCAGTAAGTGTTTACTCTTTCTTTTTGTAATCAGCATGCATATAACCTATATTAAATATGTGGATATATTTTTGACACTTTTTATAAACATGGGAAATTTTATTTAATTGCAAACTTTTAAATATACATTTTTTTTATTATTATTCATGTGATATGTTTTTCGATTATTTTTGTATCGTTGGAATGTTTTTCATTTTAACAATAGCATATGAGTTTTTTTTAAAAGTATTGCATCTAGTCAAAATTTAAAGTCTGAGTTATTGACAACATTATATATACTAACCCTGGGTGAATATAAAGGATTTTGTGTCCCCCTGAATGATTAAAATTTTAGCATTAATTGATTTCACCTTTTAGTACACAAGCATTTGGTATTTATCCAAATTGTTACGATTAGAAATTCAAAAAATAGCTTCCATGCACACACACATTATATTTACATTAAAAATGAAATATATTTTATATATATATTTTTTTGTAATAATCTATAATATATTTTTTAAAAGTTTCATTTTGCTATTAAAATAAAAAAAAAATTACTTTTATCTTTTGTTGTAATAACGATAATACATTTATATTTCATAGTTGCAGACATAAATAATTTTAAAACTTATTCTTTTGCTAATGATAGTATTTTGCAATAGTAAACAAAATATGCATTGTAGTTTCATAAGACATTTTCTGCATAGAATTTATTTTATTAATATTGAGAAAAATCTTTAATTTACCACGCACACATCCATGAAATTCAATGAGTTTAGCCTCTGAGATATATTTAAGTTGTAGTATTCAGGCCATTTCTAATTGATGAAAAGCAACTGAAGAGATCATTGGAAAAGGAATCGACCTCCCTTTTGATGTGAACTGAAAGTAATTTTTATCATAAGAGGGAAAAGGGTGCTTAATGAAAGTATATAAACTTGCAAGATCTTGAATTTGCTATCAATTCTGTGCTTGATTACAGTTCCTTGTATCTATCTATTTTAAGTATCGCTAAATCCAATCCAGAATAAAAAGTGCTGCAATATATATTAGTGGATGAAAAGACTTTGATACATAAACAAACAAAAAATCGTTTTGAAAAGAAAAATTCTTTTTTAATGATATTTAATACTTATATAAAGAAGTAAATTAAAGTTAGTAACATGTATGAATAGTAAAAACCTTATGTTAGCAATGTGTATGGATAATAGGAAATAAGTTGCTGTATCGTGAAATAGAAGAAAAGATGTACTAAAATGTCCTTTTTATTATTGTATAATGAATAAAAACACGTTTGAATTGTATGACCCTCTGACACTTCAAAATTTAACTTTTAAGGAGAAAAAATAGGATTAATCAGCATGGTGTAGAATTACAACTAAATAGCTGAAGTCATGACTTGTAAATGTATGAAATGAAATGAGAGTTTTTCAAAGATAAAAATAAATGACATAAATATTTATTAGCCTTTCATCCCTAAAGTGGGTCGATAAATGAGTTCATAACTTGCTTGAGAACTAAACACTGGGAGGTTTCGCGTCAGACTGAACATCTGCTCAACGCCCAAGGTCACGAAAACTGAGATGGGCTCAGTAGATCTTGGACTGTTGCGCCACTGAGTTCAGTTAAAAGTGTATTTATACATAAACATCTCCAGCACAATATTGAAATTGCACATTGGAAATACATTACCAATTAATCATATTTTTGCCTGATTACGTGATAACAGAAATATTCGTTGAAAGGAAAACTTAGTTTTATGAATCATTTAAGATATAACTTTTTCGAATCTTAGTTTAAAAAAATTTAGAAAATGAAAACAGTATTCGTTCATTTGAATACAACTGTTTATGAAATATAAATATTGTGATTCTATCCATTTTTCCTGAAGAATAACATAAGATTTCAAACAAAAGTACTCTAAAAAAAAAAACATTTTTTAATACGTGAAATCAAACTGCAGTCGGACCTCTGTATAACGAAATGGCTAAATCCGGAAAAAAATAGGGCTGCGGTAGCCCAGTGGTCAAGGTATCGGCACGCTAAATCTGTCGAGAGCTGAAACGTCTTCCGTTGGTGTGGTGTGGTAGTTAGGAGAGGGGGTGCCAGCTCAGGTGTCGTCCATGTCACTTGACCATGGTTCAAAATTACGTGATCCGTCGCCAAAAACCCTCGTGTGCGACGTTAATATTCACTCACTCAACCGAAAAAAGTTCGTTATATAGAGGTTTAGCTTTCAATTTTCTTGATAAACCACATAAAACAAATTAAATTCATAAACACTTTATATTAAAAAAAGTAATTATTCATATCTTTTTGTAAATTAATATCTATTTATTTTATATATTTTACCTATCAAGAAAGGAAAAAAAACTAAGGAAATTTTCTTGACGCCTTTATCCACTTCCTAAAGAATTAAATTTTTTTCTTTGATGCTCAAGCACTAAGTTTTGACATTTTCGAGCTACAACAAAATGAAGTTGCCAGTACAACTGTTCAACACTACAAATGAACGGAAACTAGTTCAAGGACACGAGACAACTCCACTGAGGGTGAAAGGGGATATCGAAGATGTTTCCAGTGAACTTGACAATGGAGGTTGCACTTCTTGGATGAAACGCCCATGAATTATATTGCTCTCGGCCAGTTAGGTATCTAATAAAACCAGTTCATCATTTATGATCACCATAAAGCGTATTAAAAGAGAATAACTGTAAATGTCCGGAAGTATTGAAAAATTAACTTCAACTGAAATGAATAATACTATATAAATACAGTCAAACCACTATTTTACGAATTTCTCTATAATGCGAACTTTTCCCTGGAACCATTTTCTTTGTAAAATAACCTCCAAATAGCGAAATGCATTTTCTACTTAACAAACTTGTTCTCTTGTTATTCGATATTTTTCTTCCTATTTTTAAAACCTTTCAGGACATTTTTCAAATTGCTCTCTCAGCACACTTTACAATGATCAGTGACCTTGAACTAGTATTACCAGGTGCCTAACTCACCTAGAGCAATGAAATGGCTATAATTTTTCAAACATAAAACTCAAATAAAACTAACAGATTTTATCAGAAATTAAATTTAAGGACGCGTGTGGTAGTGTATGCTTAAAATAACTGATTATAAAATAATGTGCTTTTAAAATTACTCGTAGGCTTAAAATTAGAAAATGTCGCAAAAAAATTTATTGGTTTTTATATAAAATTATTTTTTAAAGTTGAAAATACAGTGAATTCCTGGACAATAACTTTTTCCTTGCAGATTTGTATTTGACGGGTATGATATATAAAATGAATGAATATTAATTTTAAAAAAAAAGTGTGAATAATTCCTTTTTAAAATAATATGTAGTGTTTATGAATTTAAAATTTGTTTTTTATGTGGTCTCTAAAGTATGTTAATGGATGAATCTGTTTTTAAGGAATTTTCCACATACAACGAATTTTTTTTTTCGGGATTTAGATTTTGTTAAATGGATTCTTTTAGTAACTTTTTTTAAAGCAGAAAAACTTTTTATTTTTATAACTGTTTTGATTTAGCAAGCTCTTCATTTTAATAATTTTAAAAATACTAAACTGGACAATTATTCATATCATGTAATAATTTTAAGTTGTAATCCATGTTTTGGATCAGTATTTTAAAAATTATTTGCTAGATTTGTACAAAATGGATGGTCACCCATGAAATGGCACCTTATTCGTAATTCGAAAAAATTACTCAGTAATAAATAATGAAAGAATTTTGTAAACTTAATTTAATTTCAACTAAACGTGACGAATATAAAGATATAATTACTATACTATAGAGAGGTATGATTTTATGAAATACTTGTGACCATTTTTTTTCTTGGTTTTATGAAATCATAGACCTTATTTCTATAAACCTACAGCATAAAAAAAATGACCTACGAAATGCTGGTGAACTAATAAGAAATCGAAAACCATTCATTTGTTAGCTAAACGAGTTCGGAGATCTTGAAAATGAATGAGGTGTAATGCCATGCTTTTAGAAATAAAAGGGTGGCCGCGGTAGCCCAGTGGTATAGGTGTGTCGAACCGTGGCTTTCTTTGTCACAAGTTCGAGCCCAGTACCACTTAAGACCCGCCGTGTAGGGCAGCGATGCACGTTAAATCTGTCGAGAGCTGAAACGTCCTCCCGTTGGTGTGGTGTGGTAGTTAGGAGAGGGGGGTGCTAGCCCAGGTGTCATCCTCGTCACTTGATCATGGTTCAAAATTACATGGTCTGTCGCAAAAAGCCCTCGTGTAGCTGAACAGTGCGACGTTAATAATCAATCAAATCAGAAATAAAAGAAGAAAACACGTTTTTTTATTTCAGAAGACGAAAGCATTTCAGATCCAGAATCGTTTTTTAAAGTTAATGTGTTTTATTGCTGCTTAGATGTGTGTTAATATTCCAAACCCGACGAAGATTTCAGTTTTCTTGATCCTAAAGCAATATTTTCGAAATCTTACAACCGGATAAACACTTATCCTTTTCAAACTAAGAAATGAAAAAAGGCCTCAAAATTAGCAATTGAATAAGATAAGTACTTAACACACAGTATCCATGAACAATTAAGTGCTTTAAAAAGCTGTTTAAAATCCGAAATTGAGAAAATCCATTCTATCAAAAAGCACGCAGAATTAATGATACTTAATTTCAGTAGTCTAGCCTCCAGTTTCCCAGATGTTATGATAGCATGCCTACTATTTTATACCCTTCCTGTCACATTTGAAAGTTTTTCTGTGAGCTAAAAATAATTAAAAATCATCTTAGAAATCTTTGTCTTAGTATACGTATTTATTTCGGCAGTTTCATATTTTATCAATGCAATCATTTTTATTTATTTTCCAAACAAGGGCTTCCAAAGAATTTTGATACGCCAGTGTTACGAATATTTCTTTTTAACCAGTGCAAACAATCTTAAAGATTGACGTTTATATAAAAGAACTAAATCCACATTTTATATGTGTATATATATGATTATACAAATTCTTGTGATAAAATTTATTATGATCAATCTGTGTTCCACTTCAACAATGCTAGGTCCAAATACTAGATCTTGTGACAAAGGCAAGTGATATTTATCTCTAAGGTCAAGTAGATTTAGAGACGTTTCCCGTGTTTTAAATTGGGCCTTTTGAACTTGACTCTAGATTTCTGAATGGTACGAACTTGGTGATTGTCAATATTAAGTCAAAGAGGCAGAGAGATTGCTGATTTTTTTCTCTCCTTTCAACATCAAATAATGGTTAACTTCTACCCTTGAACTTCGATCTTTTCTGCTTTGTAGGACTTGAATGTGCTGGTTGTGGTACGCACTTCTTTGCGTGAATGTTGACATTGACCAAATCATTCTCTGCGAAACGGCATCACACAAGGCTTCTTAACACAGAATTATCTTTTTTTGGAGTGGTTTTAAATATATTGCTTGCTCTAGGCTGGAATAGAAATATTGATATCTTTTGTAACTGAAACGGCTACAAAATGCATTTTTAATTCTATGTGATGTGAATAATAATTTTTTTAGTTTAATAAATATATAATGTTCATGTGTTGTATTTGTAGAAATAAAAAAATGACGCAGCTAAAATTCGTCCTGTTTGTTTTTTTTTAAAAATTATGTTGTATATATATAACAATTGTTATGGTATATATATAATTACGCTATACTTATCAAGAGGATATTTTTATTGTGACTTAACGTTATTATTTTAAAATAATTTGTTTGCCGTTTAGATGACAAAAAATTAAATTGATAATTAATATTTTAATAAAAAAATTTTTTTGATTCTTTAAATTCAATGACTTATTTAAATTTTATTGCCCCAGATAAAACGTAGCCGATTGATCGTGGCTGGCGTTGTGTGTTAGTTTGGAAAGTGAAATGCCCGCTCAGGTGTCATCCTCATCACTTGACAGTGTTCAAAATACGAGGCCTGTCTTCAGTAACCCTTGTGCAACTTCAAAAGGTGACGTTAATAAAAGTCAAATTTAACTATATTCATTTGATGAAAGCATACAATAACACGTCTCATTTGGAATTTTTTCATTCGATTAGGTATATGTGTGTCCAAAATAAGATGTATGGGAGAGAATAGCCCTTTTAAAATCAAACATACTGTATTTGAATACATAGCATATTCCTTCAGACTTGATTGTCTACTTAACTGATTCATGACAAAATATATAATAATATGAACAACTGTATTTATTTATTTTTATTAATAGAAATAAAATTTCATTTGTTGTGCTTACTTTAGACAGGAGTGATAGAAAATACCTGATTAAAATTTATGATGTTATTTTTTAAATAGAGAAAAATTTGTGTGTGTTGTGTATAATAACATCTGTGTGTTATTAAAATACTATATCGATTTTGCAGTTTAGTAATGAAACTTCTTAAAGACTGATAAGTATTATTTTAAGTATTTTGTTTGCTTTTTGAAGACAATTTAATTTGTTAAAATTATTTATTTCTGCAAAAAAATTTTTGAAAAATCGATCTTTTATAATTGTAAAAATTAGGAAATAATTAAGTTCACAGAACTTGATGGTTACAATTTGGAAATTTCTAGTACGCATAAATATAGCTATAAGAAAAAAAATTATGTAATGATTGCGTTAAATTAATTCTGTTAAAGTACCTGACAACATGCCAATTATTGCTTTAAAAAAAATTGATACTTTTTTTTTTTTGAGGGAGGAATTGTTTATATTTGTTTAATAAATTACTATGAGATAAACGAGGAAATGTAAAAGAAAAAAAAATTCAATATCAAAATGAAAAACAAAAACTGTTGTATATTTATAAAAAATTAAATAAATGTGATCTAAAACTAAGTAAAATCTTTTTGAACGAATTTCGAAGTTTTGATTATTTTTATGTTACATTACTATATTCATTCTTGAAATATTTTAAAAGAAAAGATATATTTAAACTTTCATAAATATTTTATTTTAGTCCCTATATCACTACACACACAATCGTTTTAAAAACACTTACTAAATTTGTGTAAGTGATTATAAGTTTTGTTTGTAATAATACAATGATTTTTTTTTTAAAAAATGAATCAAAACTATTCTAATATTACATAAAACTTTGCAGATAAAAATTTCAGTTATTTTTATAAACTTTTTAGCAATCCTTTGTCCCCATTTTAAATTCTCAAAAAAGAAAGAAACCTGCATTTTGTGTAAAAAAGCGTTTTAAATTCGATAACTGCAAGCTGGAAGTAGCATTTGTTCCTATGAAAACAGTTCTAATTTTTGTACTAGTAAGTGAAAAATAAAAATTTCGTATTTTTATGTACTTAATTAATTAGGCTACAAAATTAAACCATGAAGCATCAATTTTTTACGAAATTCACGAATTTTAGTCGGGTACTTTAAGCAAACATTTTACACACATAAATAATTTGCCCATAAAAATATTGAAAAGAGCCTCTAGAATCAAATGAAATTTATTGATGTTAAAAATGTATTTTTACACACATTAACAATCATTTTTTAGCTGAGTGGGAATTTTTATTCCTTTTAATCTTTTTTAATGTATATATTTTAGTTCTTAAGGATAGATGGGTAATTGATGTTTATGACATATTTTCTCAATAGAAAACATTTCGGATTTTCAGTCTTTTATAATTGTAAAAATCAGAAAATGAAAAATCTTAAAATTAAATTTCTAGTTTACTTTGAAATTTTTACATTTATACATATATATTGTATTTGATAGAATTTTTAAAAAAATGAACATTTTTTGGTGTTATTATGTTTATCTGGCTATTTTTCAAAAGAAAAGAAAAGTGTTTCTGTAAAGAACTCTTAAAATCAATTTTTGCAGTAAAAATACTAATAACATCAGAATATGATGATTAAGTAGTGAGTTTTGAAGAATAATCATTGAGTTATAACAATTATAACTACGAATAAGATTATTTCATTTTATTAATTAATAAATTATACTCATCTTGTTTTCATTCAATGTATATGTAATATTTTTTATGCAGGTTAATTAGGAAAAAAAGACAAATTATTAGCACATAAGAACTCTGAAACTATAAATTCTGGTACATCTTGAAAATAATTGAAAAATGAATTCAAGTGTGAAAAGTATTATTTCGCAATAAATTTTTAAAAATGATTCATTTTTTTTTTAATTTTCATATCTTTGCTAAAAAATAAACACATTTATTAATTAATAAGATGCACATGAGAGTTTGTAAATAACTGATTAATAAATACAATCGAAATAATGAATAAATAACATACATCGTTTTTTTCAAGTACTGAATTTAATCTAAAATTATTTGATTTAAATGAAAAATTATACGCCATTACGCGAGCAAATAAAGTGCAACTAGTATGTGTGTGAGAGTTCTACTTCTTCATTACATATTTTTAAAGCAATTAATATATAATGATAGAAAACATAAATTCCACCATTTTTTTAGTCATTAATCAAACATCATCTCTTCATCTATATATCCATAAAATCAAAATTTCTCTTCTATCTGATTCGAATCTCATTTTTAAATAATAGTCTAGTACACTTACATTCGAAATGCATTACTATATAATAGAATTAAATAAATTATAAAATATTTACGAAATGAAAAAAAATCTATCAGTTTAAAGTTTTATATTATGGCTAAAAAATATTTAGAGGAATTCTCGAACGTAATTATTTTAAAATTCGTTTAACGCCAATCTACGCATTTATTCCGAACCCTAGATCGCCATTGCGCCACAGAATTATACTCAATAATATTTTCAAATTAAAGCAAATTATTACATTCTATTTCTACGTTTTTAAAGGCACTCCGTTTAATGCTTGAAAAAAAACTTCTATTTTTCAAAAAAAATACATTAAAAAATTAGAAAAAACTAAACTTTAATTATATCATCAATAAATTTCCAAAAGTGTTTCTAATTTCTATCACTAGATGGCCCTAGTATCTCGTCATACCAACCTGTTAAAAAACAAGAATTTCTCAGAAATCAAAGATGGAGTTTATTTTGCAATTATTTGTCACCAGATGTCGCTAACTTTTCAGGAACCTGTTGGAATGCGAGTGCTGCAGGAAAAGCAGCAGGCCATAGCAACAGATTTCGCAATCATATACCCCTGGTTTGTTTTAAATTTAGTAACAAGAGCCCCTCGCTCCATGATTAAGAAACTTGTTTTTCCATTTCTTGGAGAGAGACTTTAAGGTTTAGTATCTGGCATCTGCCTTGCGCAGTAACAAATTAAAAGCGTTTCATTTTACAAAATCGATCTGTTTTTCACTAGAAATATTTCGATTCCCAGGGGAAGCGAGTGGGAGTTATTGATCATGTTCACGTGTAGGCGAATTATTTTTAGAAAATTAAAATGCTATTTCTTCAGAGATTCGGTGAAAAGCGTTTTGAGAGAAGCGTTTCAAATGCTGGGCGCTTCTTCAAAAGATGTTTTTAATTGATTTTTAATGCTTTTCTTTCTTGCATCTTTCTTTTAAATAAAATAAAATGAGAAATATTTCTTCTCACATTATATCTGCTATTGAAGGGTATCACAAAATAATATTTGAAAATTTTGATTTTTGTTTAATTATTTTTATAATTGTTTCTCACACACGTGTAAGAATGCATTTTTTTTTTTTTTTAATGTTAGATGCATGGGGGGTCTGAAATTGCATCAAAAACTATTTTTCAACATCCACTCCGTGTAGAAATATTACAAAAAAGGGAGAGGGGGAATATAAGATTAATGTAAAATTTAAAAGAAAAAAAATGAAGTTTTGTAATTTGAAAAATAGGAAATGAGATTCTAAGATATGAAGATAAAAAAATTTGCTTTAATAAATTTTTTAGTAATTTTTCTTAAAAATTTCTTTTGTAAATAATTTTAAATCGATAAAAAAATTTGCTAAAAAACAATGATAAAACAATTTTTGTTTTTAAAAAATCTCACTATTTTTAAAAAAAATTTTAGTGCTTTTATTAAGTTTTACAGCTGAAATAGGACAGTTAAGTATCCGACTATAATAGTTAAGTATTTGACTACGTTCGGGACCGTGATTTTGTATAAGAGCGTATAAAAGAAAAAAAAATTTTTTAATAGTTAATATCATTTATTAGGACATATTTTCCAAGACATAAACTTTTTATGGAAAATATTTTTATAATAATAATGTCATATATAGTTAAAATTTCCTTACAGGGTCTAAACTAGGATTTTAAAGTATGTAATTTAGAAGGGTGTTTATTCATATTTTAATAGATAA
>BMAV01025653.1:115373-142262 GCA_019973955.1 Trichonephila inaurata madagascariensis | reverse complement strand
GAAGGTATTAATCACACATTACAAAGGAATGAAGGAATAAAAATCCTCTTTGAAGTTATATGAAGGATTACAAATATTTACAACAAATTCACAGAACTTTTTAAAAAGCACTTCTAGTGGAAAGAAGTTGCTGAAGATTCGGAGGACAATTTATATTAAAGTCCCTTGAAAGCCAGTCTGAGGATGTTTCATTCTCTTTCAAACTTGGAACACAGAAGAGCACATGTTCTGTAGTTTCCTCTCCACCAATATCACAATCACGGGATTTGTGGTATGATGGTAAATGATTGACATTTTAGGAACGCTTTTTCATATATATATATATATATATATATATATGCAATTATCTGATAAATTCATCATATAAATTAAATATCAAATAATAATTCGATTATACTGAAGGAAAATGAGGATCAGTTCAAATAAAATTTTTGAACACCACGCAAATAATTTCGTGACTGGTTTAATTAAGAATTTAAAGGAATGATGTGAAATACAATGCATAAAACAATAATGCTAAGCTGGTGATTTTTATTGCATATAGGAATATACTTAATTAGATTTACACCCACACGAAATGTGAAAAAAACCCCACATCAAACAATAGAAAAATACATAAACAAACCTTTTAATCGATGAAAATTACCGTCATAAACGCATTTTATTCGACAGAGTGGGAAAGCGTAAATGGTTCAAGGTATTTACATTGTAGAAATATCATTCTTTTTTTCCTTATGAAAATATCCATAAATCAATAAAATGCGAGAAGAAAATGATGAAAAGAAAGGACACATGGATGCACACACAATTTCAGAATAAATATATCACATATATATATGAGTGTTTTGTAATCGAGTTGATGCATGTCGTCTTACAGTGAAAAGTACCATCTGTTATCCGCATTTACGACTACATGCACGCATTTCCGTAGTGAAGAGAGCATCCATTCAGATCTATTCCTTACATGATTGGTGATTCTAATATACTATATCCATTTCCGGAACTGAAATCGGTAGGTGTGTCTTTTGTATTATTGTAAATCGTGAGAAGCAGTAGTTTTGAGAAGTTTTTCGAATTTATTATGCTCAGTCGAAGTAACCGGATATTGTTTTTCAATACACTGATGAGATGATTATTGGAAAAAGTATTATAATCTTGTTCTATATATTGCTTTGTTTTTCCCATTTACTAATTATGTGTTTTACATGGATTCATTCGTCGTTGATAAAAGACAATCAAATATCCATCATTAAGGTCCTTATAAGTAGACACGGAAACTATCAAATAAGAGTAACTAGGAGTAGACCTGGATATTTTTTTCTCCTTTCATGCAAGTTCTCATATCAATGGTTATTATTTGATCGATAAGCTTATGTCCGAAAAACAAGCGTGTTGTTTTTCTTACTCAGTATGAGAAGAAAAATTATTTCTCCGAACTAAAAATAGACGGAAATATATGATAAATTAGCTATAATGACATGGTAAAAGTTACTTAATAACATAGTATAGATTTTCTAAGATTCTCAAATAAGTAGAGCTTTTTAATTGTTATTTGTAATGTGCTTGAAAGATATTTTTTGCAATGTCATATTATACAACTAATGATTATAAAAGATTTTCAGCTTTTACAAATAAATTATAACTGTTTAATTGTTTTTAAAATATTGAAATGTATTTGAAAGCGCAGAGTAAAATTATCAATAATTGCTTGTATTATGTTAATAAAATGTTGTTTGCTCATATTTCCTATTTTAAAAAACATCTACTTTTTTACTTAAGTTTATTTACTACATTCGGAACCATGATTTTGCAAAAGTGTATAAATGACTAATTTTTTTTTTATTTTTGACATTTAATAGAATTATTTGAATTAGAATAATCAGATAAAATTGTTTTAAAAATATTATTACAATAAAAAATTATTTAAATGCAATTTTTTTGGCAAAAAGTGAAGAGAAAAAATGATATTTCTAAAACATTCTCCTTTTATGGAAAATGCTACTATAATAATATTTTTCCTATACATAGTTAACAAGGAGAGTTCAAGGTCTTGGAGGCCACAGATTTAGTTCAAATTTTGTAGGATGGTAGATTCAGTTCCCTGTTGATGAAGATATATGGTTTTAGTGGCCACTATTAACTAATTTTTTAGATATTTGTAATTGTAGATGCAATTCACTCGAAATACAAAGCAGCAGATGCCTATGTAACAATACTGCGCTAATTCGATGCGCGAGATGCTTTTAGAAGTTATGTTTCATTTTTTTTTTATGACAAGTTTCACCATAGTACGGAAACAATGAGGGATAAGAAGCTAGTCATATTTTTATACTGATTCTATTAATCTGAAAAATGTTTTGTTTATTGTTTCTTTTCACAATTTATTGCCTCCAAGCACGATTAACTAGCAGTTAAAGATCTTTTCTTCAGTTCTTCTTGCGAATTGCTTTTATTGTTTTGTAATAAATATAATTTTGTACTTACACGAATGATAATGACAAATTAAACTCTAATGAGGTTTCCAGTCATTAAAAACATTTCATTTTCAATTTATTTAAACTCCATTATGTATCTTTATATATATAAAAATAGGCATAAATTTAAAAGCAAGTTATTCACCCTCCACCGACTCTAACCCGGCCCTTAACGACGAGGAACACCGATTCGTTGCTGCTATACGTTAAACCCATTACGCGTGTAATCGTTTGCTACAGAACTGAATTTAACGAGTGAATTGTGTGCATCTTCATAGCAAACATCTAAGAAATTATTGAGTAGGCACTTATAACCATAAATCTTCATCAAAAGGGAAACTAAATCTATCTTCCTACAAAATTTGATTTAACTCCGTGACTCCAAGACCTTGTACTCTCCTTGTAAAACCTTTCTACAGATTCTGAAGTAGGATTTTTGAAAAAATTCCCAATATTTTCAGAGTTACGATCGATTACATTAATAATCAGTTTTTTAAAAATTTCTCCCCTCTCTAATATATTAAAATATTAATAAATCCACTTTTGAATTATATATTTCAAACATTTAAGCTCAGGCTCTGAACAGAAGTCTTTTATAGGTATTATTATTATGAAAGCCTTTTTTTCCTCATAAAATGAGAATGTTTTGATAATGTGTGTCACTCTTTGTTTTTTTGCCGAAAAATTGCATGGAAATAATTTTTTATTACAGTTATATTCTTTAAGCAATTTTATATGTATATATATTCTAATTTAAATGACACTAAATATAAAAAAAAATGTTCATTTATGTGCTTCTACAAAATTGTGGTTCCGAACGTTGTCAAATACCATAAAATATCAATGAGCAAACCTTGAAATACTTTTATCTTTAACAAAATTATATAGAAAATAACTCAATAGTATTATTTATGACTAAATTTTCTGTAAGAACGGACTAGAATATTTCTTTTTTCAAGAACTACATTTATTAAAAGTCAACAACTTCTTTTTATCTTAGAAAAAAAAAGGAAAAATTATTATGTATATTTTGGATTTTAGAAGTTAAATTCTACTAACACTAAAAAACTTTGTTTTTCAGAAGTTCTGGGCGTAAGACTTCTATTCTTGCTTTATATTTCAATGACGAAATAATATTAAATTAGCTAAGTGAAAAATAAGTTAGCACCAAAAATTTAAAACTTATGTATTATTTTAAAACGAATGTTCTTGAACAATTCTGAAGATTTGTTACTAAAAAAACAAACAAAAAGTAAACTAATGTTGAGGCTCGATACAATTTTAGACAGAAGGATTACTTAAAATATTGCAACGTTTCCAATAGATACGTGACATCTTCAACTCTTATTATTTTTTTTTCCTATTCTGCGATGGCGATTTTCCTTATAACCTTAAATAAAAGTAAATACTATTTTAAGTTTCGTAAGAAAATGAAGCGATTTTTTTTATCTTTAATGAAGTTGATGAGAGTATGAAAAATATACTATTTTTCGATTCGGAGTAATATTTTAATACATTTATTTTTCCCATGATTCATATTTTTTACTACTATTTGTGTATTTTTTATCATTAGACATATAATTTGTAATAATTTATGAAATTTTACGATTATTTAAAGACTTCTTATACTAAAATATTTGAATATCATATTATCATTTGTTTATCTTTGGCTTTAATTTATTCAGATAAATGACATTTAAGGCACTGAAATTACTTTTGAAACTTCAAATAATGTTTTAAGAAATTAAAGGATTCCAAAATTATTATAATATAAAATGTATTATAAAATGATATACTTATTGCTGAATTAAGTGTCCTAAGAATTTAAAATACATAATAATGCATAAATGAAACAATAATCACAAATTTTATTTTAAATTGCTTTTTAAGCAATATACATATTTTTTTACCTTTGGATAAAACTTAAAGAAAAATAGTTGGGAAATCTTGTTTTTGCTATGTCTATGTATATATATATACTCATTTATATCCTATTTTACGTAACTGTTTCACACATATGTATAAAGAAGTAAACAACTTTTAATACGAAAAAAAAAAGACTGCAATCGGACAATGAGTTTTAGAAATAGAAGTATAAGCTGTATGAACGGCAAATTTTGCTTTGTACGGAAGACAATAAAGTATTATCTTATTTAAAAAGCAGACCGAGAAAATAGTTTGCTTTGTTTCTCCAATGAAGCCTTTACGAATTCCTTTGAAAAACCTTACATTTAGAATTTACATATTGATCTTGTTGCTCGAACTGGTAGCTTTTTTTTAAACAAGATCTGAAGTTGTTCTGAATTTATTTATGTAAATGGAAGATATCCAAAAAAAATTTTCACTATTTTCTTATGTGATTCTTATGTGATTATGACTTCTTTCTTATTTATTTCATTCAGATAAGCGGAAACTTTGCATCTAGTATTCCAGAATGCTATGAGTCAAAATAAATAATTTATGTAATAATGACATACTTTTTCAATCATTAAGAATGATTTTTTAAAATTTTGTTATTCAGTGTTCTTATGCATATATTGAATCAAAACTATCATACTTGGTCACATTTCAGAGATAGATATTGTGGTTGTGTCTTACTTCTGTGAGTTATGCTTGTATTTATCTATTCATTATTTCACTTTTTTTTAAAATTACAACTACAAAAATTCAGAAAAAAGTGTCTACCTAACATATTTTGAGTCTAATTCCATTACATTCATTAGAATATAATTTCAAAAGTATAAATGGTTCTGAAAAATTCTTGCAAACATTCTACATCAGTTACCCCCCCCCCCCTTTTGAAGACATTTAAATTTAAAATGTATCCCTTTTTACACTTTTGTACATATAAACTACCCAAGAAACCTTTTTAGATGTTAAAAATTAACATGCACTCTTTTCGAAACACGTTTCAATTTTAAACATTTTAAGTTTAAATTTCACGCTATCAACTAAATTCAATGAAACCCTTTCAGTATCCATAACACCCGGACCATATTAATGCAAATTAAAGAAAAGGAATAAAAAAGCATGCATAATATCTTTGTATTCCAAAAAACTTTCTTTAAAAAGTAAATTCCGCTAATGTTTTCTTGGAATGTAATTCAATGAATGAGAAAGGTAATATTTGTAAATTTTGAATTTAATATTATACGAATTAGATTTAAAGACGCCTATTTTATTTTAAAGTGGTCAAATCTAAAATTACTTCATCATTATCGAAATACACACACACATATATATAATTCGATATTTACAAATATATATATAAATAAATATATAATTGTAATATTTACAAAAAAAATTAACTTAATCTATAATTTCGGCAAAACAAAATTTCTAAAAGCCTTGCTCAAAACAAAAACACATATCATTCACTTTATTAGTTTAATAAACACATCGCTTGGGAATATGCATATACACTTAGCTGGATATTTCGCGATGTTGTATAAATATGTATATATATTTTATGTTACTGATATCTAAGTTCTAGCATTAAGCTTTTGATTGTATTCAAAAACATTCTTATAACCCCAACCTCTTGATTTAAAAAGGACAGAACTCAAATTTCTAAGACGGAGGTAATCCCTCTTCTTCTATCAGGAATCTATTTCCACAAAACTTGTTCTTAGGGGAGCCCTACTTAACAAAACAAATATGCTTGTCAAATTTCAAGTCTGTAGGTCTAGTCGTTCAAAAACGGGAACTTTTTTTTAAAATTTATAACGCCCCAGCAATCCCCTTGGGAGTCTATTTCTACAAAACATGCTTTTAGCAGCTCTCTATTTAGAAAAAGAAACATGTCTGCAAGATGTAAAGTCGGTATATCTAATAGTTCTAAGGATCCGGTGATGAGTGTGTTTGTGTGAGTGAGCTGCATTTCTGCATTTCTACATTTATATTTAATAATTATCCTACTGCTGTTTTTTAAGAAAATACATTGATTTTAAGTAATTCATTTAATTTTCATTCACTTTTAAATGCTGATTCAGTAGGGAGACATTTAATTTTTACTTTTAAACGATCATTAGGTCTTCTTTAGCCCACTTGCGCAAATCAGATTTAATTAAATTTCTTGCCTAATTATTCCACTCTTTAGAATGAATATAAATCCAAACAAAAGACGGTTACAATGCACTAAAATATTTCCTTATAAATTCATTGCATTATTCTTAAAGTAAAATTTAATCGATTGCGTACCTTTTCTCGGAACTTCCAATTCGAATGTCGAGGGAGCAAAATTCCTTTACGCTTTCATCGGAATCACGTCTTCATAATCACTACTAATTGACTTAATGGAATTTAATGCATGTTTTCATATTTAGGATGAATAATTAATTCCCTTTCCTGGAATCTGTTAAGAGGATTATTTCTTTTCCAACTATTGTGAAATGAGGGACTGAGCAGAATTGACTGAATGTACTGGAGAATTTAAAGCATTTTAATTTCCAGGAATAGCGCTCTATTGTGATTCCGTCTATTGTAAGTTTTTATATTCGTAGAACTTAATTCAATTTAGCAATAGGTTATTACAGTGAAAGTTTAATTAAGCGAATTCAAACAGTTTTAAAATAAGTTGCTGTTTTTTTTTATATAGAAATATTTCGTGGAAATACAACTAATGTACTTTTCGAGGAATTGCGACATTTCGATATATAGCACTTAAAGTTAGAAATGTAATCCTTTAATGGAATTGAATTTGAAATGTTCTTTGATGTTGGAAGCATTTGATCTTCTACGCAGATGTTCATCCTCCCACGTAGCTCTATGGGAGACTTGGAAATCATATTTTATTGTTGTTTTTAACTTTGGGTTGAGGGTTGAGAGAAATTTCACCATCGATTCACTAAGCTATAGACAACTATTTCTTTACCTCTTCACATCCAATATTTCCTTTGTTATTTACCTCTACTCAATACCTTTTATACGGAGTTTTGAACATGCAAAAGTCTGTGCGATGTTTGTGTATTTGTGCATTATAAATACAAGCCTTTTTGGGGTTGATTAGTCACTTCACCTGGGAAGGCTAATAATAATTCAATTTACATTATAAAATATCGTTCGTATTTTATACATTTATTATTAATATTCTACATATATATGTATTAATATAATTAAAATCAATATTTAAGAAGTTTGAGCTGCGATATTTATATATTTAATGAAAACTAAGCATCTTCGTTGATGAATTTCAGCTTTACACAAAATTTTGACAAGAGAGAGACTTAAGATATTCTATTAATATCTTAAAATATTCTAAGCAAATCACAGTTTAAAGTATCCGACTACCCTAAAATTGTTAATTTTGCCAAAAATTGACAATTTTTTTTATGATTTAATTTTATAGGCCATCTTATTAGTTTTATAAAACTCCCAAGTTTATTATTTTCCATTCACTAGAACAAAAACTACAAGTGTTTAAATAAAAGCATATACCACATTTTTAATCAAAATGCCATATGAAAGCATATGTTTAAGCAAAAGTATATATGCATATGCAAGATGCCATACATCAAAATGCATTTTACTCAAAATGTGGGGTTGTTTTTTTTGAAAATGCTCAAACGGGACAGCGATTGCTCAAAAAGTTTTGAAAATAATTAACTGAAATTTTTTGTGTATGTTCTGTATAATAGTAGTTTTAACCTTCAGATTTATCAATCACTGTTTTATTACAAAATTTACAGTCCCTTGTGTGAATATAATCACTGTTTTTTTTTTTCAGCAAATTCATATAATAACTAAGATAAAGCTCTCTAGTTTTTGTAAAAATTAAAATATCTCTTATCCTGAAGATCATTTCAAAAATGAATAGCAAAGCAACACATCAAAGTTGAAAATTTGTTCATTAACTTTTTGTACGAAATGGGCTCCGTTTATGTAATTTTTAGTAAATTTTTACCAACTTTTTTTTTAGTAATAATAATTTCTTTTTTTCTCTTCTTAATTTTAGCATATTTTTCTTAAAACGTACTAAATAAATCTAAAAATCTACGTATCTCCATCTTTTAAAAAAAAAGTTGTCGCATGTAGTCGAATACCTTAACTACCATAATTTAATTTCAATGAACTCATTTTTAAATAATAGGTGTTCATGCTTATGTTTTCTATTGTCGCTCTCTTTGTTAAATAAATATTATTACTTTTCATTTTGGATTTAAGTCCTAGATGAGTAAAGAAATTTTTAAAAATAAGTTCTATCTTTTCATACTTGTGTGCATGTTAAAACCTATGCCTAGGTGGTTTTTTTAGCATAGAATTTTAAAAGTAAAAATATATTTCACTATAATTGCATGCTGAAATGAAAGAATATTTCGAGTAATATTGACTATATTTGTTTATATTAAAATGAACCGTCTTGTCAATAATTGATCAAATATCTAAAAATAGGTGCGAAGTATATTTATTTGAAAAAAATATGTTAAGACAAAAAAATTATTTAATACAGAAGGAAATAAAATTCTGAAAATTACAACTAAGAACATGAGACATCATAATAAGAAAAAGTCAATGGATCAAATGATATGTAATATAAGCCATTATCTCTTTTTACTTCACTGGATATTTCGTGATGTTGTATGACTATATATCATTTTAATTTATTGATATCAAAACATTAAGCTTCCTCTTTAATCCTAAAATCGATTTTCGTAAGAGCCGTTCTTAATGAACCTTGACTGAACTAAAGAAGCCTGTTTGCCAAATTTCAAGTCTTTAATTCCAAAAATGGGATTTTTTTTTATCTGTAATGAACCTCAATCTTCTCCTTCACCTCCTTGGTAGTCGATTTCCTCAAACCCTTTCTTAGGGGATCTCTATTCAACAAAAGAAACATGCCCACTAAATTTCAAGTTTATAAGTCTAAAAGTTCCGGAGCCCTTGTGAGAGGATCCTCTTTTCTCTAATATATATATTCGTGTGTTTGATAATGTCTTTTTCAAGGTTTTAAGATTTTCGATTTAATCATATCCGCTTGTAATCGATTCCGAAGCAATTCAAGTAGGTATAATCCTTTTATTTATTATAGTGATAAATCTATACATTAATTTTGTAATGGTGGCCTTATTTTTATGTACATAGAAGCAAGACGTCGGATTAAATAAGTTTATATAACACTGTAAAGCAGCACCAACAACATACAGGCAGGGGCCTTAGGTTGGGTAAAAATGATTTCTCTTCCAATCTAAAAGCCCTCGGGGTCTCATACAGTTCGAAAGTTCTCAAACCTTCTTCCGAATCATGTGATTTAATAGTAGCATGCATGTCAATCGTTCAGGTCTGGTAAATGATTAAATGTTGCATCAACTCACTATTAGATTTGTCGACGCTGGACGGTGGAATAAATATGATTACAGTTTATTGATTAATCCAGTTAAACAGTATTTAATAAGAGAATAACGGATATAACGATGTTTAGAAGGTTACAAGAGCAAAATGAGTTACAGAAAAGCTTTCTCAGGACAACTATGTTAATTGGAAATCATTATGTTAGCATTTATTTCATAGATTCATATCCTTTTCATCCATATATTTAAAATGATGTGACTTTTTGAAGACGCTCGAGAGGGGAAGGGGGCGTAAAACTATGTCTGCCATGTGTCTGTTGTTCTGAACTCAAAAACGTTTTCATTAGATGGTAAGTTCATCTGAAAACATTTATGCATAGTAATTAAACGGTGAAAGAAAGAGGAAGGATGATTAAAAAAACGCTTTGATTTGAAAGAAGAAAGATTTGCTCATTTCAAAATTTCTGTATAATTTTCTTAATCTTAATAATAATATATTTTGAAATACCAATATACTCATTTCAGACAGAAAAGAAATAATATCTAAATTATATAGAATTTTAGTTGTGCAATTAAAACTCATTTTTTTTCGGTTCCAATTTATTTTATTCAATTAATCTGATAAGCATGAATGATTTAATCCAAATTTCAGTATTATTTTCATCGTGAGCATTCCTTACGAAAGACTGATTATTTTCGCCCAAAATATGGAGCTGTTTATACAGCATACAGTCCTCTATTTTCTATTAATAAATAATCAGTTCCTGTTAATAACCCTGACATTTAACCAGGTGTAATAGAAAAGTGAAGTTTTTTTTTTTTGCGGGACAGGGGGAATAATACATCCATTTAATATCGAATGACTTATTTATTAAATGGATAACAAATTACATAAAATTTTGGCTATACAAATTTTTGTTATAAAAACTTCAGGTATGCGTACCTATCACACAAATGTCTTTCTCAACAGCTGCTTTGATAAGTCACATGACAGACTACTGCATGTCATTCACACATTTTATGAATATTGGGGTGAATATAAACCAAGAATAGCGTATGAAAGAATGCTACGATACAAATCAAGCGAAAAGCGTATACAATCTATCATAAGACTAACCATAAGATGATAGTCGGGGATATTGCTATATCAATCAAATATCTGTGCTATTACATTGCTGATTCTGACATGGTAATGCGTGAACAGTTCCTCTATCACAGCTCTATCATCCATTACACAAACCAAACGATCTGAATCGGGATGAACCCCATAAAGAAAGAGAAACTTGTGACTCACGCAACATCAAACCACAAGCTTCGATTATTTTCGTGTTCTATACATGTTTCCCTACAAAATCTGATGCGAATCAAACCCCCTGTAGTTTTTAGCGTAGCATGAGAACTAGATGATGTACCACCTACCTTGCCGCTTCCTGAACAAGTTCTTGGAAAATACTATACAGAGTTTCTTTCTGAAAAAATTACTGAAAAAGGGAAAGCTGTAATGATCACCAAAATAGATCCTAAATTAGGTTTTCGCAAGGTCGGCATTTCGCAAAAGTTAATGATGAGATAATTAACAGACACTGCGTCTTATCTTCGTTAAAATTTCTCCTTGGTTTGAAATCTTGAGTTGTGATAGGTATCATGCTGACTCTTACGCGCGTGTGCTGTTATAATTTTATATTATAATCGGAACCCCTTTGATGCCATCTGCGTAGTCCAATAATTAACAATTATACTACCTATGTACTTATTTTATTGCATATATAAATAACGAACGTAATTTTTCTCTAAAAAATGCATAATAAAACGGGTACAAGCTTAAGGATCACCAAAATAATTTTTTTCTCTGAGTTTCTGAGGACTTAAGCAAGCGAGTCTCAAAACATTAAAGTGAACTTTTATTGTAAAATAAACAAAATACTCACCTTCTTCGTTTTCGATATATTCTGAGAAGCTTAAAAGCACAAGAGAAAAACAATCAGTGATGGAAGAAAAAAGGTTAAAGGTTCGGTAAGATGAGAAATTACTCATTCCCGAGTGAATGTTTATACAAATTTCGTTTCAGATTCACGGGTCATTAATTGCGTTTTTCATTTTTTTTTTCCATTTCCTTTGAATTTCTTTTTCGCTTTGTCTCTCATTGTCTTACTAAATAAACAACACCATGCGAAATAATCAAGTTTCAGTGATTTTGAAATCAACAACAGAAAATAAAAAATAAAACTGCAAAACAACCGAAACCAAAAAAAAAAAAAAGTCTAAATTTACTTGTGTGGTCTATCTTGTCTTTCTGAATGAATTAAACTTCGAACGCTGAATTGTTGATAAACTTATAAATATGACTTATTATTCAAATTTTAGTTAAATAAGGTGAGAAAAAACACACCTGACAAATGTACCACTCGATTTCTTTGAAGACGTAAAAAGTTTGGAATATATATGAAACTGCATATATTTTTTCATTTATGTGTTAAATTTCAGTTCGAAATGTTCTATTTGTTTTATCTTGTTGATAATTTCCCAAAGAAACTTTAATTTGAAAAATTAATGCATCGTTTGTGTAAAATAAAAAATAAAAAAAAACTATAGGGCAAAATCTAGCATCAAAATAGCTAAAATAAATAGCTAAGTTGTGTGAAATGTAAAACTTGTTAATTTTTATTGATTAGAAATAATTTGTAATCCGAATTTTGATTATCAATGGATTTAATTTTTCTAATGTTACTAGAATTAGTAATCGTAATCGATTTAAAACTCTTAGAAAGAAAATAGGTATTAATTAATGTCTCATTATAAGGCAACATGAAGGCTATTGGCGATGGACCTCGTAATTTTGAGCCTCGGTCAAGAGATGGAACGACACCTGAGCTGGCACCCCTTCTCTCCAAACTACCTCGCCACGTCAATGGGAGTACTTTGAGCTTCTACAGATTTAACAAGCATCAGCCTCTCTACACGGCAAGTCTTCAGTGGCATTAGGACAAGTGGCAACAAGAATTTGAGACCATAACCACTTGGCTACCACGATTACTTTAAGAAAGGAAGGTATTTGTGCATTCTAACTCGTATTTATTAAAAACAAAGGTTAATTAATTTTATGCAAATCATATGTAATGAATAATTTTTTCTTAATAATACTCAACCTTATTCCCTATAAAATATTGTCTTGTTAATCTGCCAAAATTTACATTCAGCATATTTTTTTTTCCTTTAATAACTGACAATTTTTCGTACTGCACTTGTAATTCCATGAAATGATTTTAAAAAATATTCTGGATGCAAATAATTTTGATATTGATTCATATAAATATCGAATAAATTTTATACAATTTTTATTCTTTGCAATCTTCTCATGTTGTTTATCTGAAATTTGGAGCAGTGATGATTTTTTTTCCTTTCCTGTAACGCTGACTCAAATTGTAAAAAAAAAAAAAATTTAAAAAAAATGGCAACACTTTATGGTGATAAACGAGAAAATGTGATCAACAAAGATCAAATAATGATATTTTTTAATTCTTATTATGCGTAAATGTTTACATAAATAATGTCGAAATGTATCTTTATGTTTCCTTTTGATAGAAATTTCTTTTTAAAAAATTATGAAATGTTATAAACTTTATTGTTTTATGAGATATTTAGTAATCTATATATATATATATATATAAAATTTATACGTACACACAAAAAAAATTTTTTTTATTAAAAACATTTTTAAGTGTATAAATTTCTTTAAAATAAAACCCCGCTTTTTAAAATTGATTTAAATTTCCTAGAGAAAAAATACCATTGGTTGGTTTTTCGTACTTGAAATGGAATTTATAATTGTGCTTTTTTTCTTGCACTTTAACTGACAGTATTTTTTATAATCATTTAAAATTTTTAAGGAACAAGGTCTTAAAAATATTTTTTGGATTTATCTAGTTTTCTTAAAAATGCTTTATCTGTGTGTGTGTGTTACTTGTAAAATAATTATTCATACAACTTAAATTTTTTTCCCTTTGCATAGCCAATTTACTAATATATTCAGTACATCAAGATTATTAGGTTATTTTTTTATTACAAGTATTAATGATTTAGATTTTATTCCTTAAGAAGACTTATAGATTTTATACATTATGGATAGTATTTAAAAACTCTTTAAATTAACGTTCATTATTAAGCATGAGAATGACACAATTGATATATTTTGCTACTGATATCAATGAATATAATATTTCTTATCAAAAAAGAAATTCAACTTCACAGCTCTTTCTGATAGAACTTATCCCTTGCCATAATGTTTTTTGCATTAAAAACACAAAAACACATCTTTAAAATCTAAAAGAAAAAATATCTTCCTTACGAAATTGGTAATTTGATACGAAATTCTTTTGAGATGCATTTCGTTTAAGTATTTTGATTCGAATTCACCAACCTGTATTTTTTTCCATTGTTCAATAAACAACATTATTTTTATTGATTGGTATGCATTTTATTGATTTTTTGTTAAGTTTCTCACTTTCTCTCTCCATTTTTTAACAGAAGTTTCTGCAGAATACCTTAAAGGGACAAAATGCTTTTATTTTCTTTGTATTTTTATCCCTGTCTCAAAATTGAAGGGATTTTTTTAAAGAGTAAATCTGATAGTGCCGTGTCTTCTGGTTGAACGAAATCCGTGAAAAAAGCGAAAGAAGATTTAAATAGAAAAATACGTTTTGTGGGTGGCCATTTGAAATACACTAGAGACATTCAAACAAAAAGAGAGTTTACAGAATTCTCAAGCGGTGTGATTTTTCTAAATTCGTATAAAAGAACAAAGACACGTTAAAGAAAACAAAAATAACTTCGAAAATAGTAGAAAATAAAAAAAAATCGAATGAGAGGAAGTACGAAATATTATTGAAATTGATATAAAAATTCTGCGTGTAAGATTTTAAATTATTTTGCAGAAACGAGGGGAGGAACTATGGTGGGAAGGTCTGATTTCTATTCAGATTTTCGGCATTGTTCTCCGTTGTTCTCAAGAGTTAGCAAAACCGGTTAATGAATTTACAAGCCCCCAAAAAAGAGTCATTCTCTTTTACTTTTTCTTTTTTAAAAAATAAAAAGTTTGGTCTTTCCAGATGGAGTAAAAAAGGATTAATCTTGCGATATTTTGATGATCCTAATATTAAAAAAAAGTGTGATCTTTCAACAAAAAGAAAGGAAAGAAAAAAGCTTGTTATCTTATTGTGTCTTATCATTTAAAATACCAGGATTTCTCAAATAGAAATATATAAATCCTTGAGGTTATGCATAAAACTAAAAATGTTGAGAAGGACATTTTAAAACGAAAATAAGAGTAAATGGTCTTTAAAAAGGCATCGTCTTCAAAATAACTGCTCTATAATCTTTTTATCAGGGAAAACGGAAAGCAACTCTTTCACTTACGATATAACTTTCAAATTAGAAATTAGAAGCGCAGCATCGGAAGATTAGACTCGGATTATACTTTTATGTCTGAGAATATGTCTCAGAAGAGAAATTAAGTCTTCAGATCTCTCGTGTTTGAACTCCATAGAAATCCTAGAAGAATTACTGTATAGCGTGGGTAATAATGGAAAGGATGTGTGATAATTTACACGTACATATAAGATAGAAAGAAAATCTTATTGGCTGCCTTAAAAAACATAATTGACTTTCTGAGAGTAATTCTTAAGTTCGTGCAGCTGTGGGTATGATTATTGATAAAAAAAAATATCCTCCCACCATCCCCTAATCTTTATATAAATAAAAAACAGAACTCTGGACGAAGAATTAATTTACCCCGCAGGAACATCATTGAGATTACTGTCAAGCACACCCTTGATTCTGATACCTAAATCCGCACTAAGAATCGTAAAATATCATCCAGAATCTGTTTGTAAACAAAAAGCTCAGTCAAAGAGACGGGGGAATATTAGAAAAATAATATGAGAGAGAAATGGATCAACACCATATGTCATGGATGGATAATATTAAATGATAAAAGTAATATTCAGTTGAAGAAGCAGGATGGCTGGCGCCTTAACCATGTCTTGTTAAAAAAAATACAACCTCGGAAAGAAGTTATAAAAAAAGGGGATCTCACTCATGACGGTATAAGATGAATTGAAAGTAGTGTAGTAATAAGATTTAAATGTCATTCAATAAAGACCGAATCGATATTTTAGTGTATAACGATATTCAAAAACAAAATTAACTCTGAAGGCATTATTAACTTTATTTTCAAAAGGAGTAGATTCTATTCCTCTTGAATTTTCAAATAAGGTTGTTATAAAAAAACCCACAATTGATTTTTTTCTGTACAATTGCTTAAAGTTTTCACTGTTATTTCTCTAGAAGACAGTTTTGGGGGAAAATCGGACCCGAAAACTCGATCTTTCCCAAACTCGTATTGCCCCGTCTAAAACTACTGCGATGTATACCTTATTTTTTAAAGGAGCTAAGATAAAAAATATAAGGCGTGAGTGTTTATTAACGTCACTTTCTAAAGCAACTTGAGAGCTATTGAACTTCGTAATTTTTAACTACGATCAAGTGACGAAGACGATACCTGAATTGCCACCCCTATTCTCCAAACTTCCACACCACCTGAAGTACCAAGAGACTCGGCGGATCTAACATGCATGAGCCCCTGTACACGGTATGTGTAAGATTATGTGAAATTCATTATTTTTCATACGTTTATTTCTCGTTCACAGATCGGAAATTTGTCGTGAACGCGTTTTCATGCTTGCTGTTTTTTGCTTTCATAATTACTTAACTGTTTTTTTTTTTAATCTTTTCTCATCGCATAATTCTGTACAATTAAATATTATTTTGACTCAATAAATTGTGTTTTTCTCTATATTACAATAACTAAATATTTAAATGGGGAGTTCGTTAAGTTATTATTAGGACATTTATTCCATTGTACTCTGATTTTGAATTAGAAGTCCACCTATAATGAACAAATAAAAATGTGAAAATAAATATTAAAAACAGAAAACATTCATGAAATGAAGTAAATGTGGCTTTCTAAATACGAAAACATTCATCTGCAGAAATTCAAAAATTCATTATTTAATAGTTTTCATTCATAATCACACATATTGATTTCTTAAATTTTTTATTTTTATTCTTACGCCAGTCATTTTATTACGAGAAGCACATGCTTTGTCCCTAAAGCGTTATAAAACACTTCTTAAAATAGTTGCAATGTTCGCAGAAGAGTAAAAAGAAAACACAAACATTTTCAAATAATTTTCATTTCCAAAAATACTAAATATATATATTGAAAAATTATTTATTTAAATGTTTTGTCTAAAATTTACTCTTTGCATTTTTTATTTATGAAAGATGAAAATCGAAGAATGGTCTTATTTTAATGTTACAAAGAATATTTGATGGATACATTAAAGTATTTACAAATTAAAATTGATTTTGAACTTTTCTATATAAAATAGAGACCATTAAAAATGTTTAGAAAAGTAATAAATTGTAATAATAAGCAAAGTAATTCTAAATTGGATAAAAATAATTCGAATTTAAGTATAGCTTCTTAAATAAAAAATTATCCTTTCTGTAAAATGAAAGACAAATAATAAAACAAAAAATCGGTTATCCATTTTTTCTAAAAATTGATTTTTCACCTTTAAAGAAAATTTAATATTTATAAATGCTATTTCATAAGAGTAAAAAGGCTATATTATATGCATATGTGTTATATTACCCTGATTAGAGGTAATGAATTTTTAATCGTATCATTTGAAAAGTTTTAAAAAGCTTTGTGTGTAGTTAAATAAGCTTTTAGAAATGTTCCTTTTTAAGATATATTGTTCCCCATTCTATCAAAACTTACGTTATCTGTTTAGCAGAAAAAGAAAGAAAAAACTATCCATTTTTTGGTAAATTAAAAAAAAGTACAAATGTATGATAAAAATCGTTTTACTTAGAATATGAACTCAAAGTACAAATATATGTATTGTTATCATAGCAGAGGTATATTTTAGTGTTAAAATGTTTTGTTTAAAATATTCGCGATTAATACTGTCTTCACCTAATGTTAAAAGATAGGACGCGAATTGGGAATATTCTTACAGAAATAAAAATACCCCTACATTAATATTATATTCTGGCTTCGCTATCCTGCAGAAAGCATATTTTATCATACTACTCATTTTTATTTGAGTGGATCCAATTTTTCTGTGTAAAAATGTATTTTACATTTTTTCCCCCATACCGTTATATATTAAAGTGAAAAATTAATTATTTATGGAATATTTTGGAAATTTTAAAACCTCTAGAGATTATTACAATATGTATGCGATCTATAATGTTGCAAAATTTCATGAAACTTGAGACATTTTTCTGTTTGAAAATATGATCCACGTCTAGATCAGGCTCTCGTACATTTGATGAAAACAATCTTAAAGGAAACTGCGCTTTTAACACTCTGAAAACAGGTGAGAATGTACATGGAATTGCGGGAGAATAAGAATTGAACAATGAAGGTTATATAGGCAGCTTTTATAATGATTATTTAGTTACGCAATATAATTGGTGATGTAGTTTTGCGAGAAAAGAATATTTAATTTCGTAAATTTGCTTAATAGTTTCCTCGAATATTATATGCTCATACGCCACAGAAATATGAAATCTGCGGTTTCCTGTTCTCAGCGTATTTACAATTTAAAATTAAAATAGAAATTCAAAGCGTGATTTTTTTTCAAAGATTAAATTATAAAAAAATAATAAAGTTCTAGATTAAAATTGTAACAAAGCGTGTGTTTAAAATGTTATGGATTCTTTTTATCTAATTGTTTTTAAATAAAAAAGTCTTAATTCAAATGCCTTTTAAAAAATTTATTTCCAAAATATATTTTATCAATTTTCAGTACACTATTTCGCCTATTATTACTACATTATTCTCTACGTTTAAAACCGGGATTTTGCAAAAGCATGTAAATGAATAATTTTTTTTTTGTAAAACTAAATATCACCTTAATTAGAATATACACAAAAAATTGTTTTAAGAATAATATTACAGTAAAAAAAAATACTTAAGTGCAATTTTTTGGCATAATAAAAATAAATGACATATACAAAACATTTTCCTTTGATATAAAAGCTTCTATAGTAATAATATTTTGCTTATAAATAGCTAAGACTTTTCTACTCTCTTTTCTAGTTTCATTTCTCTTTTTTTTTTTTAAAGGGTTTTTGAAGAATTTTCACTTTATTTTCAGAGCTACTATCAACCTAAATAATAACCGGTATTTTCTATTAAAATATCTCTACTCTGATGTATTAAAATATGAATAAATCCACATCTAAATTACATATTTCAAAAATTCTAGTTCAAGCTCTGTACAAAAGTCTTAGTTACTCGTATATATAGGCAAAATATTATTATGATATAAACATTTTCTACAAATGGAGGATATTTTGAAAATATGTCATTTTTTCTTCATTTCTTGTCAAAGTATTGCATTTGAAAATTATTTATTGTAAAAATATACTTAAAATAAATTTATATGTATATTCTAATTCAGATGATACTAAATATAAAAAATAATTTTTATTTTGGCGCTTTTCCAAAATCAAGATTCCAAACGTAGTCGGATACCTTAAAATCTGAAGCAAAATGAAAGACATAAACACCTACTGATACAATAAACTGCTAGAGGTTAGAAAGTAAAAACTGTGACATTTCAATTAAAAATTTGAATGCATTTGATTGCATTACGTTTCAAATCAACACAAACACTACAATGTAGATCTCAGTCAAAAACACAGTTGGATCTCTGTTTAACGAAGTCACTGAATCCCAAAGAAAAGTTCGTTATGTGGAAAATTCGTTAAATAGGGACTCATCTTTTGATAGGTTTTAGAAACCACGTAAAACAAATTTTTCATTTATAAACACTATATATTATTTTTAAAAAAATAATTTTTCCACAGGAATTTTTTTTTATATATCTTACCCATCAAAAAGAAAACTGCAAGGTAAAAAATTAAAAAAAATATTGTCCAAGAATACACTGTATTTTCAACTTTAAAAAATAATTTTATATTAGAAATGAAATTTTTAATGACCTTTTCTAAATTTAAGCCTGCAAGTAATTTTAAACATGCATTATTTTATAACGATTAATTTTAAGCATACACTATGTCACATGCATCCTTAAATTTAATTACTGATAAATTCTGTTAATTTTATTGGAGTTTTTTGTTTGAAAAGTTACGGCAATTTTTATTGCTTTATGTGGCACCAGGTAAAACCAATTCAAGATCATTGATCACCATAAAATGTGCTAAAAGAGAGAATAATTTGAAAAATGTCCTGAAATACTTTAAGAATATGGAGAAAAAAGTTGAATTACAAGAGAAAAAGTTCGTTAAATAGAAAATACACTTTGCTATTTGGAGGTCATTTTACGAAGAAAATTGTAAAATGTTCTTGGTTCCAGGAAAAAGTTAGTAATATTTAAAAATTCGTAAATCAGAAGTTCTGCATATGGAGGCTCGATTGTGTATTCCATCATACTGTATAGTTAATGTTATCACAACCATGAATAATAATAATAATTCCAGTGGCAACTTTTAGCTCCCCCCTCCCTTACACATTATCATAATAGGTTAAAATAAAAAGAAATAATCCACAACCATAATCTGTGTTTTGACAAAGTTTATGACATTTTGCTTGAAAGCATCTAAATTGCAATTTAGGATTGTCCCAAATAAAAACTGCTCTTCTCTTTACTATTTTTTATAACTCCATAAAATGCTGGTTCACACAGCTGTCTTTCAAAAGCATCTCTCACATTAACCTTGACTCATGAAATCAATACTGCAATTAGATTGACTTTAGCGAGTAAATGGCTCGCTTATGAGCTTATTCACGGCATGAATCAAAACTTAATTTCTGTGCATCAAGAATGATATCGATTTTGATAGAATCTCTGCTAAAAATAAATTTAGGTCTACCGCGCAAGCGTTAATTTCTCCTCCGAAAAGAAGTCTATTCAGCTTGTTTTGTCATGTCAATAGAGGTTCATTAAATAAGTATTTACTCTAAAACTTTTAAGGCAAGTATTTTTAAATGACATAGTTATCTCTTATAAAATCACGTTCAATTGCTTCAATTTAGTTAATATATTGTTCTTTAATCACCATTTAAATAAATCTATAATCTTTCTGAAATTTGTTTCTCTATTTAGAATTTCTAAGAATCTATTTTTCAAATGTTCATTATTTAAAATTGAAGGAAGAAAACAGTATGTTAGATTTCAGAAATATAAATCATTATTTTCTCTGTATTATTCTAAAATTAATGATAGAAAAAATTCGTATTAGTCGTATTACAAAAAAAAGAGAAAGAACCTTATTTTAATGCCTTATTTAAAGCTGAATTTTTTTCCCATTTTTCTATCATGTGTATTAATTATCATTAAGATTTTTAAAAAATGTTTCGAGTATTAAGTTTAACCAACAGGCTAAAACTACCTAAGACCTTCTAGTCTTTTTAACTTAAGTACAAAGGGTTTTATTTTTATTTATTGTACTGTTGGTTCTTTTTAATCAAATAAAAGTGTCAGCCGGTGTAAGAATTCAGAATGAGGCATATTCATTTCAGATCAGTTCTATTCGAAACCAGTGCTTGTTAGTGAGTCCTTGAGAAAATCAAATTATCCTGCCCTTATATGAATTATCAACATGAAACCTCTGCAGAGTATTTTTAAAGCATCTTTTTTTTTTAAGGTCAAAAACGTTGTCGAAAGATAGGTGTGTGTGTTTTAGCTCATAGGAATTTATTGCTCAATACTAGTAAGATACCTTGAACTTGATTAAGCAGTTAAATCGCAGGGAAGGGACACCCCATTGAAGGTTAAAAAATTACTTTAAAGAAAAAAAATGGAGAGGAAGCTGTTAATGCGTTTTTATGAAAGCATCATTTTCCGATTGTGATGCATCAAATATTGATATCTATGAAAGTATAAAATTTTTATAGTAATGTAATTTTTAAAACCATTTTACATACATATAAACAAAATTTTATGAAAAATATTATTCTGTACAAGAAAGAAATCTATATAAAAATTATACACATTTATAAAGAACTGCTAAAATAAATATTATCTACTGTCAAATGTATGGTAATTATTACAAAATCTTCTTTTGAAAAGAGAGAGATTTTACATTTATTAATTATTAATGTCTGCCTTGAATATTCAGCTATTAAATTATCTCAATATAAATATAATTTATTGCAGTTATAAAAATATAAACAGAAAAATATTTTTAAATAGTTATTCAGTTTATTATTTGATTCAAAATGTGTAGTTTTACAAATGCTCTTTTATTAATGTAATGCTCTAAATAACCCTTTTATATCTCTCATTAATAAATAAATGTTGCATTTTAAAAATTTAAATTGTGTATTTAATGTGGCGTTAAATATTTTATTCGTATCATATTATCATGTGATAAAAAAAATTTTCTGCGCTATGCATTAAATATTTGAATGTTTGCAAAATATAAATTGTAAAAGTCTTAAATAACTTTTGCATTCGCAACATCTTGGTTTTTGTTGCCTACAGCAATTATATTAAAAATAAAATTTAAAGTGTTTTAAATGTATGACACGTCTTTTATAGAGTTCAGAAATATTTCTAATTATTTTATCAATTTCTTCTGACATTTAACTTTTCTGAATTGGTATAGCATTAAAAGAAGTTTTTTTTTATACTACAATTATTTTCTTGCAATACTTCATGGGATTTCATTTCAATAATAATTTTTTGATATTTTCCTTCCTAAGTCTAACCCCAGAACATGCATTTTTAATTTTTATGTCAAATGTATCCAGTATATATTTAAATGTATTATTCATTACTGTATATTTTTATCCCGTTGCAGTAACTTTAAGTACATTTCAGTGTGTATGAATAATTTTAAACTTCCAAATACTTAAGATTTTGAATATAATGTTCGAATAAATATTCGTATATATTTCTTTTGCTTATTCTCTTTCTTCTTTTGAGTTATCAATAATACATAGATAGCTATAAATTTTCTAGTTATTTTCTTAAAAATTTAAACTTTGAATCTAAACTTCGACATAGTAATGTCTTGAAAAAAAAATTTTTTTTTTCAAACCTTTGAGTTGGATGCAAAACAATTTTTAATTAGTTTATACATATTTTAAAATCCCTTAGAATAAATAAAATTATTTAAAAAAAATAGTTTAAATTTCAGAATTTTTAAGTTAAAAAGATGATACTTTTTACTGATACTATTTTTAAGTGAATATATATACAAATATATATGTTGAGTTTTCAATTGCAATATTTTGCTACTATTCAACAAATTTTAGCCAGTTTAAAAATCAGAGGATTTTTAATAATTGTGCTATTTTTTTACGAATAAAATGCATAAAAATCTATTATATAATAAAATAATGTTCATTTCTATCAAGATATCTTAAAACCAACATATTTAACACAGAAATAAGAATTCAATCGTTAGTTTAGCATTAAATGTAGGAAATTATTTACATTTAATAAGAATTCCTAAGTTTTTAATTTGTTCACTATAATGTTTTTTACCATTTCTTTAATTCACTTCCTGAATATTTGCTTATATTTCCTCGGTGAATCTTAAATTAATCCTCAGTAGCCTAAAAATGGGTCGGAAAAGACGGCATTTTTAGTAATAGTATTTAAAAAAATGAAAATAGACATTTCACCACTGTTTAATGTATTTAAAAAAGTGAAAAAAAACGTTAAATTCAAAACAAAAAAAATTTTAAGTAGAAAAGGAACAAAAACTGTTTTCTAACGTTCAGTAAAAATATTAAATAAAAGTATTTATATATTTTGTAATAAATATCATTACATATTTGTCCAAATACTCTTATTGAAAGAACAAGTGAACTATTCATGATCACTAAAATCAATGCCATCTATAATCGTATAACTTTCACACTTCTAATCAGAATAAATAATTCTCTTCTTTAAAGTCAAGGATAATGTGTCTTAGACTTATTTAAAAGCAATTCATCGTGAATCCTCTCAAGTTCCCTATTATTTCATGTTTAATTAGAAAATAATCTTTTGATTAAAAGGCTGTGAAAAAAAAATGCAAGCTTCTTTTGTATTCAGTAAAATTTGTCAGGCTTCTCGATCTCTAAAAGTGGCATGTAAATTAAGTTATTGCCACTCGCGTATATTTTATAATAGAAACGTCTTTAGAAAATAGGTCACGTGATGAATGCGATCGATGGTTGCCATGGCGACTCAAGTAGGCTTGTATGAAGCAGAATATTACATAAATGATTCCTTTTGGTAGCATCATATAAATACTTTTAATGCAAAGACAGTGATCGTGTTTTTTTTTAATTTTTTCTCTTACGGCTGCAGTCGAGATGATTTTAGTTAGCTTAGGCAAAGGATTTGTTGATATATTATTGCTCACTTGTTTAGTTTGTTCTAATTTAATATGCTGAAACAGAAGTTTCTTGATTCCTCAATAATTCTGACGCAAAAGGTGTAAAATATCTTTCAGTAATGATGGACGAGTCTAGTTGCCATCCTGTTCAGTACATTTGGCATATAATGTTCAGTGTATACTCAATATAAAATAGTGTTTTAGAGTTTATTTTGAATAAAGAAGCATAATGGGGCAAATTTATTTAAGTTTCTTGAATAATATGTTTAATTACTATAACATTATTTTTTAAAAAAAGTTCTATAATACGAAAGATGAAACTAAGTATTTTTCAGTTTTAAGTACATTTTGAAAATATATTTTTATCATCTATTTTTTTAATTTTTTACTATCTCATTTTTTTTCATGAGCTACAGTATACGATATAAGTCCATGGTCAAATTTTTTTTTCTGCAAAATACTACTTCAACAAATAATAAAAACATGCTTGTAATAAATAAAAATATATTTTCTTCTGATTGAAAGCACGTTTTCATGATCCATTTTTATCGCTTTCTAAATTATTTCATATTATTAATAAAAATAATAATTGACTAAACAATTTCAAGTAATATACATTGTTTATATGATATATGTTTATTTAAAAAACTTCTAATATTAATGATATAATACAAAGCAATTTTGAATCTTTGATCGAATTTGGGATATTAATACATGCTTATTTGAATAATAAAAAAAAAATATTTTCAGAGACAAAATGCATACTCTCTTGAAGCAAAGGTATAGAAATATCCAGTTTTTTTTTTTTTTTTTTTTTAATGACGAAGTATTTTTGATTTATGAGTTAGTAAGAGAAAAATAATTTAAAAGCAAATTATTTTCGCCCATTTTTTTCATTGTCATGTATCTTGTTAATAGGCTAAAAACTGTAAATTGCCAAACATTTTATTTTTCTTCAAGAATAAACCTCACTCTCTTTAAACTTAATTTTTGAATTTTTAATTAATTCATATATTTATTCATTTAATTCATATATTTATTCATTTAATTCATATATTTTTTTACTTGAGTTTTATTTTTTGATTCAATTCATTATATATATATATATATCTTTTTAATTATATGTATAGTCAAATTTTCGAAAGTAGATTTGATTTAAATATCACAATTCGTCTTAAAATCTTTTTTCATAAATCTCTTTTCATGAAATCTTTTACGAAGGAGATATTATATGATAAATTTTAAATGTACTAATAATCTATATCAGGAATTCCCAAAGTGGTCTATATCGACCCCAGGGGTTCATGACGACGAACAAGTCCACGTCAGCGAAAAAATAATTTGGGGGTCCATGAGGTATAAATGGGAGTCTACGATATTGGCTCTAATTAAACCAGATCATGACTTTAATTTTAAAAGAAAATTTAATCAAGTGAAAGCTAAATTGCCTATTTAACAGATTTATTTACTGAATTTAATGAGATTAATTTGCAATTACAAAGTGACAGCTCAGATTTTATTAAAACAAGGACCATTATTTCAGCGTTGCTTGCCAGAATCTTAGCTAAAAGAGCATAATATTGGACGTCGCGAATTTTCTCAGTTTCCCCTTTTTGTCATAGACAGTATGCCTTTAAAATGACGTTTTAACATATGTTAAACATTTAAATGTCATTTATCCAGATTTTGAAACTAAGTTTGAGATTACTTTGACCATGGTAATACCATAGTAGGCAATGAATTCATTTGGTCTCAATGAAAAAAACACAAATGTCAGATTACAGAGGAACTGACCGGACGAAGATTTTGAAGTAAAGTTTAGAAACGAATGTCACAGTAATTTTTCCTTTAAAAAGGTATACCTGTTACTTTTCCCGAATTCTGGAGCATCTGAGAAATTTTTGAATTGCTTTTCTTATTAAGAAGGATTTTCAGCATGGCTGCGAATCTCCAAAACAATAATAATAAGACTGAATATTACTAATCGAGGACACATTTAGGGCTAAACCTGACTAGATTAATACCAAATATTGAAAATTTGTTATTGAAGCCCCAGATTTATCCCTCCCATTTAAAGCATTCGCTTGGTGCTCAATTATATATATATATATATATATATTATGTATTAATTAACTTTTAATTTAATTAGTTAACATGTGTGTTTCGTAACGTTTAAACGCAATACTTTACTACACCTAGAAATTAAAATCTTTTAAAGTAAGTAGCTCTGTACCAGCTATCTTTTTTTTATTGAGAACATTTATATAACCCCGTGCACTACAAAGTATCACACGGGGGCTTGCGTAGAAGAAAGAGTGAAGCACACATATCACAAAGAAGAGAAGGATTACAACACAAACATTTATGTCTTACTCGGTATTCGAACCCAGACCCTACGGCATCGCAGTCAGCGTCACTAACCACTATACCGGATGGGTGGCTGTTCCAGCTATCAAAAGACATTTAAGTTTATAAACGCGCAAAAATTCAATATTAGGTAAGTAGGAGGTCTACCCAAAACTCTGAAAAAAATGGTAAGTGGTCTATGAAACAAAAAGGTTTGGGAACCTCTTATCCAGATTCTAGGCTATCTTCTAAATTTAATTAGGTTTTTTTATTGTAAAAAAGAGGCAGTAATTTCCGAATTTTCCGATAAATGTAGTGACCTTATAGGTCATTAACGCCATTAGTGTTAC
>BMAV01025653.1:76055-105373 GCA_019973955.1 Trichonephila inaurata madagascariensis | reverse complement strand
GAAAAAAATGTGTCGTCATTTCCAGACTGTTTGCTTGTATTATTCGACTGAGAAATTTAATCTAACATATAGGCATGTATCGAATATATTATTTTATTTATATTATATCTTTCATGAAAAATTTAGAAATCGTTCTTTGTTATAACGGGAGTTCCTTATTCATGTGAATCCCTCTATAGGTTTTTCGAAAGAAAATTAAACGAAATATTTTATCATAAATGAATTTTATTCTTATTCTTATATCGCATTTTTTAGTAGCATATATATATGTGTATCACGTTATTCAAAAGCAATGCTATTGGTAATATATTCATAGAATCATAACTGAAAATGGTGGTGTTGCAATTGTACTTACAAAGTGCTTGTGCAAATTTGCATGCGGAGGTTGCTCTTTTAAAATCCTTTGCTAAAGGAAATGATCTTCAGATAAAAATTCATTGGAAAGATATACGAAGAAAATATTCTTGAAAGCAAACTATGCTTTTAAAATAACACCCATGGCTTTGTTTCGAAGAACTTTCATATTTACAATTTCAAGCTTCGATATTCTTATTTTTCCGCATAAAATTTGATTTAAGAAAATGGCATATAAAGCATGTATTTCAAATTGTATATAAATACGAATGAAATTTTTCAAATTTTAATATTACCTGTGATCTTAATAAATAATGAAATTAACACATGTTTCGTCCAAAAAATAATGGAATTTAAGTTAAACCATGTCATTTCGTTTTAAATTAGATAATGTTATTAATTTAAATAAAACATACATTTGACATTAAAAGTTAAATGAATTTATTTATCTCTGATACTTTTTAAAAATTGTAGAATTTCAATTGAAGAAAATATTTTTTCCAAGGTTTTTAGAAGAACAGAAATGAAATTTGGGTCTTCGTTGAATGAAAAACAACTTTTTAATACGTTCTATGGCTATTAAAACATTTTTTATAATAATCATGTATGGGCCTTACTTTAATAAAAAAATTGTTTTGCATAATCAGGATTAGAAAATCTTTTAAGATTTATTTTAAGTTCACTGACAGATGATTACTTTCCAAAAGTACTTTAGGGAAAAAAATTTGATACGAAAATCTGATCCAGCTTTACATGTAATTATTCTAATGATAAATCTTGAAATACTTAAAAATTAAAAAATATACTGAAGAATTATTTAAAACCGAAGAAGATTATTTTGACTTGATTTAAAAAAAAAACATATGCACTTGAAAAATTAAAGCTTATGGTCACTTATTCACAGTTTCTACCTGAACTTGTTATTAATTATAAATCAAAAAGCTTCAACAGATTAATTAAAAGAGGATTAGTACTCAGAGTGGAGGGAATTAGTGATAAAATCCGATCTTAATGAACAATTTTTTTTAAGGTGAAATCAAAGGGACAATTAATATTTATCATGCGTAATTGCCCCAGATTTTTTTTATTGAAATTTGTTGCTTAAAAATCGGCTTTATATCCCCAAGTATAATTAGAATAAATACGAAGAATAGCATTAAAGCCATGCGCTCAGTTCATGACGGTCACGTGATAAAAGCAATCACGTGTTCACGACTTAATTCATAACTAACGTTAAACTAACTTGCAGTTGTTCTGTTTGTAAAATTTAGATAAAAAAGGGTAAAGATGTTCACACGCATAATGAAAAAAATTTATCAAGATTTTAAAATTAAAAAAAAAATCTTATTTTATTTGTGTACCTTTAAATTAAATATATTTTTCTTACTTATATACGTTATTATTGTTGACGAATATGAGCTTTTTGAAGGAAAGTTACTGCTAAAAGCAAAAGTTGGCAACAACGAAGCGCATGAACTGATTAACTGGAAATGCATGATAGTATTTTTCGTATGATTATAACGTCACATGAATTTATGAACTAAATGACGTGAAGAGGAAAGAGAAGAGTTTAATGTTTAATATCTTCGAAAATAATGGGCTAAATTCACGTGACGTCAAAGTCACTTTATAACTACAATCACATGTTTCCTACCTATCAGCTCACAAATTGATGTGACGTCAAAATCACTTGATAACTTCAATCACGTGTTTCCTACCTATCAGCTCACAAATTCATGCGACGCCAAAATTACTTGATAACTACAATCACGTGTTTCTTACCAATCAGGTCATAAATTCATGTGATGCCATGGTCATGTGATAAAGGCAATCACGTGTTTTCAGCTAATCAGCTCAAGCTCTTCGCTGTTGCCATATTTTGGATTTTGTAGAAAATTTCTTTTAAAATGCACATACTTGTCAACAATAATAACGTACGTGAGTAAACGAAATGCGCTCGATTTAAAAATACACGTTTACTATAAAAATTGCTTTAACTTTGAAAACCTTTTTGAAGATTCTTAATATTTGAACATATTCACCCAATTATAAAATCTGAAATTTTATTTAAATTTTACCAGTAGAGCAAAAAGTACCAGTCAAGTGTCAGCTTTGAATTCAACACAGAACACGTGATTCCATTTATCATGTGACCGTCATAAATTTAACCCATTATTTTTATTTCACTAAAACGATGATTAAAAATGCAAAAACCTTGGATCCTATTCAGATAATAATTATTTGAAATACTTAGAAGTTCTACCAATAATTAAATTTACACTTTCCAATAAATGATAGTATTACACACAAAGTACTTAGTTTTTTTAGTTCTTTTATTTAAAAGAATGAATCATTTTAATTTTAAAAAAAATCGGATCTAAATTAATATTTCGATAAATTTGTATTAATAGTTTTATAAATTTATGAATTATAATTTAAATTAATTATGTTAAATTAATAAACTTTTAATTTTATAAATTTATGCTGATGCAGCAACCAGATTTTATCCGCCAAAGTATTTAAATAAGAGCAATACCACCTAAGCGTTTATTACTTCTAACCAAGGAATCTCTAAATTGATGTTTCTATTATATATGCTGTCCTGGTATTCAAACATCTTAACGGTCAAATAGCGAGTAAATCTTCTTTTATAATTATTTTCAAGAAGGGGAAAAAAGGGTTTCTTTTCTTTTTTTTTTTTTTTTTTTTTTTGTTATTGAATTCGATGCTAACTTTTTAACTCTGCTTAAGTTAAATTCTCCATTTGAAGGGGGGAAAAAAACCTTTCACTGATTGAAAAATTTGCAATCAGTGTCAAGTTCGGAACATCTCTGTAGCTGTACCAAAAAGTAAAAAAAAAAAGTAACTACAAAGTAAAAAGGGAAGAAATTTAAATCGATGGGATGCTTGATTGAATTGAAAGGGGAGCTTATGTGCACGTGGTCTTCTGTCATTTAGAACACAATTAACTTTCCTTTAGGCCCTTAGACATCAGATATTCAGCCTGCCTGCCTGTCTAGGATTACATTCTTTCTCCATTCTTCTCCTGACGACCTCAGCCTGATGGTTGATACATGGTCTTATTTTAATTGTCTTTTAAAAAAATCTATTTTCAACTTTTTTTTTGTATATGTAATAATGATATGGAAAAAAAATTGTTCATTTATTTGTGCGGATTTTCATGTACAGCACGTTATCTTCCATCTATAGAGAGGTTTTGAATAACAAACCCATCAAACAAATTAAAAAGTTGCAATTTGATATTTTTAAAAGTTTCGCTTAGATTTCAGTTTCGTCAATTTAAGGTATCCGACTACTTTCGGAACCATGATTTTAAAATAGAGCATAAATGAATAATATTTATGATATTTGGTGTCACTTAGATTAGAAAATGTATATAAACTTGTTTTAAGAATATTATTACAATAAAAAATTATTTAAGTACAATATTTTGACAAGAAATGAACATAGAATGACTCATTTTCAAAATATTCTCCTTTTGTGAAAAATGCTTTTATTTTGATATTTTGCCTGTATATAGGTCAGACCTCTGTACAGAGGCTAACTAGAATTATTGAAATATATAACTTAGAAGTGGGTTTATCCATGTTATATGACAACAGAGGGGATCAATTTTGAGAAAAAAAACGCCGATAATTAATTCAATGGGTTATAACTCTGAAAATAATGTGAATTTTTAAAAAATCCTAGTTGTGACTCTCTGGAGAAGTCCTTTCTTTATCTAAGCAAAATATTATTATTATAGAAGCATTTTTCATAAAAGGAGAACATTTTGAAAAAAGGTAATTCTAAGTTAATTTTTCCCAAATTATTGTATTTAAATAAATTTCTTTTGTCAAAATGTTCTTAAAAAAATTTTATACATGTATTCAAATCTAAGTGACGCTAAATATCATGAAAATTATCCATTTATGCGCTTTTTTAAAATCATAGTTCCGAACGTAGTCGAATACCTTAAGGTTTCTGGCCACTTTCGAAATACTTTTTTAAAAAATAGCATACTAAAACATTATAAATACTTTTTTAGGAATTAATACCAGTAAATACTTATATTTAACTAACAATATTTCAAATAAAAATATCTAAATTTTACAAAAATCACAATTATAAGTGAAATTTTAACATTTTTTTTTTAAAAAACTTCAAAACAAATTAGAGAAAAAAGTAATTTACACATACCAATAAAAGTATTACTAAAACAAATAAAATCATTTATTTAGAAAATGTGCTAAGTTTTTAATATTTTTTTAAAATTTAAAAGTTTTAGAGCTGATCGAATAAATATTGTAGAAAGTGACTTTTTTTTATGAGACCACTATTTAAATAACAGACTGTAACTCAAAAAATATACATATAATACGAAATATTTTAGTACGTTCTCTAGAAAATAATGTAAGTATCATGTTGAAAACGTTTCATAGAAATACATGTAAAATATTTCAAACTATCGGATTCGCCATGATAGATTTTAAACAATTTAAATGCTGACATCTGATAAATTAAGGACCCACTTCTAGTTTTCTAATTTTATGAAACTGATTTTAACTTGACCTGCTGGTAACGCATAAACAGAACAAAGTATGTTTTGCAAAGCCAAAAGATAGCTTTATTCAATAAAACAAAAATAAAAAAACAAAAAACTAACAAATATGTTTTTTGACTGAACTTGGTCATTTCAACGTGGTCGGATACCTTAAAAGTTTCATTTTGATTTCAGTCTTGTGAATTTAAATTCACTTAAATGAAAAATTAATGCGCATACATATTTTTTAATCATTGCACACACATGTAACAAAAAATATATCATCATAATAAATAGAGATATGTTTCTTTCGTAAAAGGTTTCTAAAATAATAAATACTGCTTCAGTTTCACAAAATATTATGAAGTAAGTGTATAGTTTATTTAAATTTAAAAATGTGTAACTTATTTCTAAATCAAAGCTCGGTTTAAAATCAGAAATATTTCAGTGAATTCATTTTCATCTAAGTTTTCACTTTTGAAAATACTAAGTTCACGATTCATTTTTTTTTTTTTTTTTCATATTTACTGGGAATATTGAAAAAGCCATCTATTTAGGAGCAGTTTACTTTGTGTTTGGGTCCCTCCCAATTTAAAATACCTTGATTCAAGTAAAACTGATATTTTTTACACTTTAATACCAAACCAAATTCTTTTAGCTCAGCATAACTTTAAACTACAATATATTGAAATTTTTGAATATACCTTCAATTGCAGTAAAATTTTATATTTTTATGGCTAAATAATTGTATAATGTAGGTTTTTGTTGAATATTTTACTGGAAAAACCGGTAAAAATTTCGATAGCCTCTTCATTTAAGGGTATCTTCTTCATAAATTAATGAATCAACTTAATTACATGCACTAATTTAAAAAAAAATTATTTTTTCAAAATAGATTTAAAAGTTAATTTAATTATTCTTAGAGTATTTAATAAAAGAATTTAATTAAATCATTTATAGTTCTTTTAATTAAATTAAACAGAATTTTTATTCTTTTAGTTTGCATTTATTTTCTATACTTGAACTAATATTTATTTTCTTCCAAATATCAGATTCTCTATACTGTCAAATATTGAAAATATACCACTAATAAAATATCAATGGGAAATCCCCATGTAATATATTAACTTTATTATCCTCAGTGAAATTTAAAAATGGCTTAAATATTTTCACTCTCTTCCTTTCACAAAACTCCAGGATTTTAGGTGTCTAGAATGATTCAATAAAAATAATGTTTTTATCGATTTAAAAAAATAGTCTGAATTCAGAAAGCTAGAAATCTGGAATTACTTGCTGTTAATTAAATGTAAGAGCTTTATTTGGCAAGTATAATTCATTACGATTTTTTATTGATCGATGGATTGATTATTAATATCACACTTGTGATAACATGAGGGTTATTGGTGAAGTACTTCGTAATTTTGGTCTATAGTCAGGTGACGAGGACGATACTTGACTTTGCTCTCCACTCTCCAAGCTTACTTTATTAATGAGGGATATTGATATACTTTGATTAATAGTAGCATTTCGATTTTTACTAGGTTTTTACATTTTCGTGTAATTTTAAAAATGTTTTATTATAGAGGCTTATATTTTTTTAGCATTAACATATGTATATAATATCTGATTATGTTACTTTTTTATAGTTTGCTTACGGGTGATGAAAAGCTTTTTGATTTCTTTTTTTTTTCAGAATACAAAATATGAAATAATGATTTTGATAACTAATTAAATTCAAATAAAGTGGGATTCTCCAATGATTAATCTCAATCTTGCTAATCAATGTACTTTATACTTATGGCCTCTGTTGGCAGTATATAGTTTGTGTAAAATGTGTTATAAATAATATCCTTGAAACTTATGGCAGTATGTAGTTTGTGTAAAATAATGTTTAGAAGAGAAAAAAACATAAAGTAATATTTACAATTTAATAATTTTTTTTATTTTAAAAATATCTTTAAATATAATTATTAAAATTGGCTTCTTTGGCACAACTACGTTTAACTAAATTATAATTTACATTCTTTCTCAAAAAAAATCAACTGTCTCATTGAACTATATCAATTATAAACGCTTCTAAATTAGTTTTTAAATGAAAAACTGTTAGTCTTCATCATCATATTTGTCTATGAAAATGTACTAGGGTATTATTTAATTTGATAGAAAATTATTTGGAAAACTTTCCATTCTTCTACATTATTTGTTTATTTCATTCCAGATGGCAATTGCCATTTAATTTTAAAAAATGATAAGTGTCTTGTACATTCATTATAGTAATTATTTTAAAAAATATTTGCATTATAAATCAATATATTTCCTTTCGATTAAGTGCCTAAAGGACTTCAATGTGATTCTCTTCTTCGGTTCATGAAAATTTGATCAAGGCACAATACTTTACATTTAAATCTCTGATATTTATACTAAATTGAGCACTCTTCATTTGCATTCGTTATTTTTATTAAATCTTCTAAAGCATTTGACTTTTTGTTTTGAGTCGGTATTAATAGCTTCATCATTAGACTGGATTCAAATGCCAGTTGGAACAATTTAATATCTCCCCAAGCACTGCTTTGTATAATTAAGTTAATGTTATATAATAAATGTTCTAATTGATTTAGATTGAATTCCTCTTGCATATCACGATGCCTTTGTTTGTTTTAATTTACGGCTGTAGCTTTCCGGAAAGATTTAATTCATTTACATATGACTATCCAACACATTTGAAATAACAATATTTCCCTGAAGGAAAACAAAATAATATTTTCTCTCTTTGCATTACTTTCTGCCTGTAGGTTATTTGTCATTAACAACAGAATTAACGCTTTTATTCTTTCTGCAAAAACTAAAAGATCTGTGTCAGAGATTTCTATTCTTAAATATTTTTATTTCTAATGTTTTTAATTAGCGCCTAATTGATTTTAGTCGCAAGGGTACCTTAAATATTTAAATTTATCAGATGTTTAAACAAAAATGATTTTTCTTTCTGAAATATTAACTCACAAATTATAGCTTAGCTGGTGCAATCTATATTTATTAGTGTTTTCTAAGCTAATGGGAAAAAGATGAATTTTTAAATTTGAAAAACAATATATTTTTTTAAAAAGTTTAAGTTTCTCATTTTGTCATTATAAATACTAACAAATAACGACGTTTTTTAGTAATTAGAAAAGTGTTGATATTTTCAATGGTAATTATTCGTAGTTTCTTAAAACTGTGTATTTTTTTTTTGGCCAAAAAAATTAACATTATTATTTAGCGACAATTTCTCTCGATAATTGCACGTAATGTTTTTCATCAACAGTTGTTGGCATCAGTCGAAAGAAATATTTTTCTAATATACTATAATTTAGGACTACTGAGATCGACTGTAATTTGTGTAACGTGAGAAATTAAAAGTAAAATTGGTAATTTAGAATATTTAACAATTCCTTCTGTGTGAAAGTTCATTATGGCCCATTTTGAAAATAAACCCAGCTAGTTTTTCTTAAATAGATTTCTCACTTCTGAAATCGATTTTATTTATTTTTGTTATTTTAAACAAAATAATGATTCGAACGAAAATTAAATGTAAAAAAGTTCTTTCATATTTGTAGTTGTAATATATTTGTGTATACTTTTAAGCTTAAAAGAATGGCTACATATAATTCATTGAATAAGAATATAATACACTCTCTTGTAAAACAATGAGAGAAAATTCGAATGGAAAACGGATTCTTCATTACTTGTCCACAATATTGAAAATGTCCTGAATTCTAAAGTAGAAATGAATAGTTACATTAAATTCATTTGAATTATATTATTTGTTGGATGTTATATGAAAATTCGTTCCTTTTCACGTATCAATAAATCTATAATACTGTCATAATAATTTCATTGCCTTTCATCTAAATTTAGACATAACAGAGCTCCTGAAAATTCAGCCACTCGAATTAGGCGTAATTTCAAAAGATAGAACAGATGTTAAAGGAATCGCTTTTTATACTTCTAAAGATAAAATTTCTAAACAGGTAAAGAATGAAAAATTCTCGGGTGCATTATATAATACAAAAATCAGATTGTTTGCTTTTTTTCCCTTTTTGTTTATTTTCCCATGGAAAAAAAATCAAACTAATCACTTTAGAAAAAAGGCAACTGTTTACAAAAAGAAGGGTGACTAAAAATTTTCGAAATGTCATAAGAAAATTCTTTATTTTATGAAATATTTTCTTTCTTCTTTTTAAACCTCACGTTTATTGATAAAGTGCACTTGTGATAAGTGCCGTATATATTTATGTAAGAAAATCGCTTTTATTTGATATTCTATTTATTTACTAACCAAAATTATTAATTAAAACACCCATCTTTCTCTAGTTTTTTTCACTAGAATTTAGAAAAAGATTTTTAAAGAAATTAATAAAATGTATGAAATTCACATAAAAATATTCATTATTGATACATAATGTATGTATTATACTTTACCGTTTTTAATGTATTGTAAGGGGTGTGCCAATCCAGATGTTGTTACTACTTCTTAAATTTACTAAGTGCTTCAAATGGTACTTACTACATATAGTTACAATTTCTATTTGAAACTCCAGAAATTTTTGTGCCATATCATTTAACAAATTTGAACTTAATCATATCATAAGTTTATTAATTTTAAAATTAACTTAACTCATTTGTACTGGGAAAACTAATATTTCTAACGTAATTATGAAAAATTCCAATAATTGAACTATGGTAATAACTTTAAAAATAGATCTTTTGCATTAAAAATCATTTAAGACTACACAGTACCCTACAAATTTCAAAAATAACACCCCAACAACCTTTTTTTTCTTTTTGCATTTTTTTATGGCTTATATTATTGGGAAGCTTGAAACCGAATTTCAGATTTGATAATAAATTAGTGCAAATAAATAAATAACAAAAGACTTTAAATGCGTTTTTCTCAGACTTTTAATTTTGAAGATATAAGTGTTTTCTAATCTCGATGGTTTTTTTTTTTCTAATCAAGAATTAATTTTTTTTAAATACTCTCAAACGTATTTTCAACAAAAATTAGTATGGTGTTAGGTCTGATATCTCTAGTTATTTTTTAAAAAAATGCTAAAGCTAATATTTAAAAAAATGTTCGTGTTTTTTTTCCAGCTTTAGAAAGAAAAATAATTATTAAAAATTAAAAAAAGGAATAGATTTTAAAAACAATACTAATTTTTGATTACAATAATCTAAGAAAGATGACTAGAAATGACTGAAAAATTTAAAAAACTTCAGAAATTCTTAATTTTTTAAAATTGTAAAATAATGGCTGGTCGAACTGACTTTTTACTTTCAGAATCAACTTAATAATATAATTTGAATATAAAACATAAATTATTTTTACTGTTACTGTCTTCAAAAAAAGTTTTTAAAGCGGTTACTGTAGCTGTAAATATAAAATGCAGCAGTTTTCCTTTATGTCAGTAACTCTGTACAAAAGTATTAAGTCTTCGAAGAAATTATTCTAATGCTACGAATAACTATTTACTTGTGTTTATTAGTGAAAATCCTTATCTTATGAACCAAGATAGGATTTTCATCTATACTCTCTCTTTCTTTACTATTCAGTAAATATACCATCAAAGCAATTCTTTTTCACTTCTTTTCTTCTGTTACGAAACAAATTTTTCCCTTCTCACTGACTGACTTGAATCAATTGGAGGGGAAAAGAGCTTTCTCCTCATTTTCCCAAAAAGAGAATATTCATTTAAGTTATTTCGCTGGATTTGAATTCCGAATGAAGTTCAAATCCAATAGAATAAATTGCACGCAAAATTTACATTAGCGTAAATAAAAGTATTGTTTGCTTTAAAAAAAATGAAAATAACACTTGTGCTCGTAAGCACTCGGAGAAATTTTGCTGCTTATTTATCAGCAGTTTATTTAAAATTGAAATTTTCCAGTAATTGAAGACAAATCAATTTTAGGACATTCTAAAGTAGGGTCTGATGGATTTCATAAAATTCCAAAATACATAAAAGCAATATATAAATCCACTTGAACACCGTGCATTCCATTTTTCTTTTCCAAAAGTTTTATATGAGTCTAATCGAGGAAAATATCCTCTTTTAATGCTAATAACAGATCTCAAAAAGAAGATGAAAATTCTTCCTGATCTTAGAAGTTTGTATGAATGAGAAGGAAAGTGCAGTAAGCTCCGCATTTTTTTATAAAATGATATATAATTATATTATTTTTAAAAAATTAAAGACCATATTTTTTTTGGAAGGAAGGGGGCAAATTTATATATTTCTCTGTGTTTTAAGGAGATTTTTTTTTCTTTTAGTTTCAACAAGTATATTTTGCAATTCATTTATTTGGAGAGGACGGTGGAAATAAAAAAAACTTCTAGACAAAAGATTTTGTTGATGTGTGTGTGTGAGTGGTTATATTTACTAAAATCTTAGTTAAAAACGAATTACTATTATAGTTTAAAGTAATTTTAGGTTTGACAAAAAGAGGCTAGATCTTCATTCGTCTTAAGTTTCCCATTTCATCATGTCTTATTAAATTTAATTTACTTATTACCTATTCAGTTTTTTTATTATTATTATTTTATATATAAAAATATTCTGTAAGTACTGTATTAATCTTTGCAAGACTCTTAACTATTTTATTTTTTCTCAGTACAGATATATCTAACGCAATAATTTCAAAATTCAAGTCATATTAAATTAAATTTCAGAGTTATTAGGCAAGCATTTTATTGTCTTAAAAATATATACTGGAAATATACATAATTGTGGAACATTTTTTTTCGCATAAAATATCAATACAGTTAAATGGCAGTACGATGTCTTTTGTCACAAGTTATATTTTCTTAAAGGCTTAGAAATAAACTACTATAAAATTATCAAACATTTCTACGTAAAACAGCAATGCAATAAAATGATATCAATTTTCTTTAGCAGCATTTTCTTGAATCTACTCTTTACGTCTTAGATGCAAAATAAACTATTTTTCTTCCTTTTCAAAAATATTTGATCAATTATATACATATCTTTAAGTAGCAAAAAAGTAGGTAGTATTAAAAGTTTGCAAAAAAATTCTCTCTCGCGCTCCCCCTTTTTTCTTCTTTTTTTTCTAAAAAATTTATTATTGAAGATTAAAAGTTTCGATAAAAGATACTTTCATGGTAAAATTGCATCGGGAACATTACTAGAAAAATAAATATGTATCAAACCCTGTATAAAACATTCATCTTTTCGATATTAATTATTCAATATTCACCCTTAACTATTGTAGAATTTAAATTATAAAATATTGCTTATATATTATTGAAACTTAACGTTTTTCTCTGTGTACATTAGAATAAACAAATTTTTGATTTCATAAGCATTTATGATATTTTCATTTCAGAGAGAAGAGAAAATACACATAATGTATATATATTTTATATACATAAGAGAGAATCACATAATATGATACATATTTATTATTCCTTAAACTCTGAAATAATTTTGAGAATTTAGTTGATTTTTTCCTATTTCATCTGCAGAAAATACAGAGAAAAAAATAATTTTAGCTTTTGGGTGAATATTTTAAAATTATTATATATATGCGTTTAAATTATATAGTTATTATTTATTAATCTTTCTTTGTGGTTTTCTTCTTTATAATAGAGCCCTTCTGTTTTTAAGAATGTTCTTAATATTTATTTTTATATTTTAGAATTAGTCTGGGTTATTACTTTGTTCGTTGTTTGCAAAAAATTTTAGAATTATAGCCACCATGTATGTTTTTTTTTTGTGTGAGAGAAACTTATGTCTTAAAATTATGTTTAAATTACTTGTTTTAAATTTGTTATTAAAACAATACTATTACTTGCTTATAATATTTTTCTTGCGTTTTTATTCCGTTTTTTATAAAATTGTAGAGCATTTTAAATAACAGTGAACAACTGATAGTAATTGCCAAGCAAAAAGCTTCATACATATGAAGGAACAATTACCATAATAGGATTAGACTCAAAAATTGTTTTTGTTGCTGTTATAAATAACACGACCTCATATTGCTAATAAAAATTTCAGTTGAATATTAAGTTAGTAGTGGATATTTTTTCTACCATTTTGTAGCAAAATTTATATGCAAATTTCTCTCTTCTTTATAAAAGAAAATGTGCAATAATTATCACAAAAAAAGAGTATACAATCCTCAGCTACAATACCAGTTACGTTTAACAACCTAATAGTAATATCCCTAAATGAAAATTTAAAAATAATTTATAGCGTTATTTTATTTTCAAAAATAACATTTTTTTTCACTTTTTTTTTTATTTATTATTGATAAATAGGAACCTTTTACTGAGCTTAAAGACTCCATACTCATATTCCAAAATCTGTTATTTAATTACTTTTCGTGGCCATTAAAAGTATCTAAGCTACCAAATGTTTTCTCTAACGAAACAGGGAATTCCTGAGTTCTTATTAGTATAGACGTTAATTTATCTAACTAAATACTTGGTAATTAATTAGATGTTCTATATTGAAAAGTTTCAACTTAATTATATTTTAAAATTAGTGAATTATCAAAATTTTTGTTTAAATTTGTAGTATTTCCAATTTTTAGTTACTGTTTGAAATATGCTTTCATAAAAATAAGAGATAACTAGATTATTGATTGAAAAAAAATGTTCAATTTCAGTCAATTTAAATAACTGAAGTGTTCAATGCGACAGAAATACATTTAATTACTATCCATTCAAGTTTGACTGAAAAGTATGAGATTATTTTTTTCCTGCATTCTAGTTCCTCATTAATTTTTATAAAAATTAACTGTTCACATAAAAATTTCTTATCGAGTTTAAAACGTTACGTTTGATCAAAAAAAAATCTATTTAGATCCAAAATGTAAATTAAAATATCGTTAATATGTCTTGATGGAAAGTATTCCTTTTTCTGTATATTATTTTTCATTCATTCTAAAAAAATTATCTTTTTTAAGAAAATAATTTTGTAATGCACTGAAGAAAAGTATATTAAACGAAGCGGTTTTTTTTTTCTGTTTCATAAAAAACAGAAAAGTTTTAATTTATAAATAAATCTGTTATAGTATATTATGAAATTAAGAAGAAAATACGAATTAATGTGTAGGTGATTTGTACTTGTTGCTTACATTTATTGAGATATTTAGGCAGAAAAAAAAAGTTATAAAAAAATAGATGGTTATAAATAGATTTCATAAACTACCAGTTCCTATGTGGTGCATGTCATTCAAATGAGTTTGCTTTACAGTGTAATAGATGAATACCCCCCCCCCCCCCCCCCAAAAAAAATATCAATATAATACAAATAAATATTAAGAATTATTACCATACTTGGTTGAAAAATTTTTCTCTAAATGAATCTAAAGCAATTTTTTTGACTAAATTACAAATAGTTTTTTCGAGAAAATAATTCAATTATAATTTTATATCAGAAATTTTTTTTACCCAAGAATCGTTTGAACAATTGTCTAAACATGTTATACATTGAAATTTGCTATTTTTTTTTTTTTAAATTGTTGTCGATTGCAACAAAATATATTAATTACTTTGAATTTACTACAATAAGCAAATTTAACTATTTCTAGTAGAAATATTTTTATGAAAAAAAAATCTAGAGAATGTATTGGTATGTTTTGTTTTACATCAATGCTAATAGTTCAATATTTTTAAACGCAACTGAAGAAACGATCAAATTCTACAATTTTACAGTTTCTATAACTTTATTCAACAACCTCACACACACAAAAAGTCATTCATTATAATGATACTTCGAAAACATTCACACGATAGGGTTTTATGTAAACACATGGGGTGGTATTATTCACATTCACTCAACCTTTAAATGATTGTTTCTATGAAAAGGTCAAAACATCGGTGTGAGAAAACCACTTTTTGTCACCACTAAGATTAATATCACTCAAGAAATTAGGGAACTTGAAAGTCGTTTCGAGACTAGTTTTTGATGAATTTGAAAAAAAGAATGTTTATTTATCGAGACACAGTTTCCACACAAAAAACTCATCTATTTCTCTTATATCAATCATAAAAAAATTTTTGCGTGTGCGTAATCTTGAAGCTGAAAAGTAACCTTTAAAAGTAAATGTATACTCGTTGAATAAAATTTTTTACGGTTCTCTATAATAAAGCTGGTAATATCCATGAACTATCAAATGATATTTAACCTTAAGATATTTTGCAAGAATGAAAGAAAAAAAAACTTTATCCAAAGATAAGATACCAGTCGATGAAAGAATGATATTTAGGAGAATGATATTAAAGACGATTTATTATACTCATAAATCCTTCTATTTTCAGCTCTCCCATTTAGTTGGAAAGATATAAGAAAATCATTAGAATTTCTTGTCCTACTAGAAGATCTTTTTTATTCATACTTGATTTAATTCAAACTCTGATATTACCTTCCAGAAAAATTGCTTCATGCAAAATTTTTTTGCATGAATTGAATTGTTGGGAAAAAAAAGAAAATTAAGATTGCTAGATATTGAAAGAGTCGAGAGATTAGATTAGTAAAAAAATATATCTTGATAAGTGAGAATATCAAAAGTAAATCCTTTTAAACTGTAAATTGGTTTTACTGATAGGGCTTTAAATATTTTATTCTGTTCAAATGTTTCAGGATATATATATAGTTTCCAATAATATTATTCGTGAAATATTTAAAATTTAGTCGTTAGTTAAATTTTCTGTCTGTCAAATACTATATGCATGACTTAAAAAAATTAATAAAAATTTTATCTACTGAAACAATTTTATCTAAAATTTGATCTTAATTTAGTTCTTAGTGAGGTCTTTTTGTTCCATTTGGTTTGCTACAGTAATCCTACCTTTACATCGATCAAAAATTATTAATCTTCGTATTATTTTTAGCATTGATGTTTTACTTACATTGAGTGTGATACACGTATAATAATATCATTGCTTAGAAATATATAGTAATTCATTATATTTTATAATTTAAATTTTATAAAATATATAGAAAATATCACATCATTTCAAAATTCATTTTCAGTTGTTAATTTATAAATTATTTTAAATCTTAATACTTTTGCAGTATCGATAATTTTACTGTAAACCAGAAATTTTGTTTCTCAAGTCTTATTATTAGTACAGTTATCTTTGTGAACTTGAGCACAAGCGAAAACAGACTTAGTATATTTTTTTAGTAAGAGCATACATAAAAATGTTTGTGTGCTCATTCATTAATTTGTTTTAACCGTTTTTAATACAACAAGGTACAAAAAAGGTCGCCTTTTTTCACATGGCTGATTTATTCTTAACATTAATTAGAATCTCTGACTGTTACTCCAAAGGATATAGATTAAATTTATCAATAAATTGTTAATTTCAATTCTTGTGAGCCTTAAATTTTCTGTGAGTCTAAAAATTCGTTTCTAAGCATTGGTCCCAACACAGAACGTCCTCTAAACTTCCAACGAAAACTTATTTAGCTAAGTAAAGTATTGGCTATAAAACTTGGAAAACCAAATAAACAAACTAATTATTTTTTACAATAATAATAGAATTTCTTATCAAAAATTCAGCTCTGCAAAATTTTTTCGAAGTCAGTTTATCTTCTCATTTTTCTCTGGATTCAAAGTATAAATAAATGTGATAGATCTTTAGAGAGAGGAAATCGTCTTGAGTTCATCTTGACACTTACAAATGCTCTCATTATCGACAAGCCATGACGAATAATTGATTAATATTAGTTCTAGTATTCTCTATTTTTAAATATCTTAAATAAATAAACGCGAAAACTTTTTTATCACTTCATACATTTTATTATGAACTTTTTATACTTTTTTTTTTTTTTTTTTGAACAGCAAACATATATCAGTGTTAAATGCAATGTTTTCTTTCCTGTGTTCAGATTTTTTTGATGGGAATAAGGCTTCTGGAATATTATTAAATAAGTAAAAGGGGAAACTTTTCTTCGGGAGCGAGTTGCTGGTGTGTGTAGGTTTTATAGAAAAAAATTTATCATCGCAAAAAAAAAAAAAAAATATTATTATTTTCCCCTTTAGATAATGGCCGGTGTAAAGTAAAAAATAAAACATTAAAATACATAAACATTATAAATTTATTTTTTGTTCCTGTAACTCTAAGTATAAATAATTTTACCTAATAATTGAAATTTATAAGCCATTTTTGCAATTTTGGTACCCATCCCTATATTTTAAAAGTATGTTTGATTGATGTCTACATTCTTTTGTGTATTTTATTTGTTTTTAAATACAAAATTAAAGTTAAAATCAATAGCGCACACAGGAATTTTTCAAACGGGGGAGGAGGGGGGGAGACAAGGATCGAAAGTCCACCATTCTCGTATCATGCTCCAATACGCTACTCAACATATTCTTTTGATTTTGTCGATTTTCGGGAACAAAAACAGTAAAAATAAGTTATTGAATAAATAATTAGCATTAACTAATAAAATTAGCTATTAATAACAAATACTTAATTGAATTTTGCGTGCTATATACGTAGGATTATACTCAACCGGTAAAAGGGCTTTGGGGGGATCCAGACCTAGAGATCCCCCCTTGTGTGCGCCACTAGTTAAAATAAACCATTTTCGCATACTGACAATATTTTTCCAATAACTTATGTCTGTTAAAGTTTATTTTCCCTTTTTGAAAAGAACTGAAAAGGGGAAAGGAAACTAATTAATAAGGAACACGCAAATTTCTTGATAAGATGCCAGAACTATTTTACGACAAGTTTTAAAATTATCTATTGAGTAAAACTTTGAAAAATCTAATCTTGTCTAATGTCGTTTTCTAGAATCTTGCTTAGAAAATGAGTATAGTATTTCTTTTCGCTGTTGATTTTCTTTTGTTTACTTAGCAGCACATAACTTAAATTCGTCATGGAGCAGCTCTAGATGAGATAATTAATCGATAAAGCTTCCCCATTTTTATTCCATTAATACATATAAAGACAGCATTTTCTCCTCCAGTCCGATTCCAATCTCCTGAGCAAACAAAAAACAAGAAGGGATCGATAATATTTAAGTTAAAAAACACGTCTCTACCAGCATCTTATTAATCTGTTTTTTGAAAATGGAAGAAATGTAAGTACCTTAAGTAAAGACACACGCATGTCCCTTTAAACTGTTAAAATCCTCAAACGTTTTTCAAGAGAAAAAGAGATTAAACACGTGCCGGGTGGAAAGAAAATCGACTCTCCCATCCCCCCCCCCTTCTCTCTCCTCCTAGTGTATCAGTACACGGGAATAAATCCCAGTTAGAGATCCCGGGAATAAAAAAGGTCAACCATCATTTCCGTATGTCACCCCTTCTCTTATTCCTCCCCTTCAATATACAGGGAATGAAACCTGAGTAGCTGCAGGGAGGACTTAACGACAAAACAACCGATCAGATTCCACGTGCTCCAGCTCTTGCAATAGCAGCCTCTTTTTCATCCTTATTATCTCCCGCCATTTCTCAATTTTTGTTTCGAAATTCCATCTTCTCAGAAACGAACTGTATTTTTTTTTTGTTATGTTTTTTTTAATAGCTATTTATTGTCGCCCCCGCGATGTACGGATCCACCAATTAGAAAACACCACGCGCTCAACTCTGATTGGTCGGAGGATCCCTCCCCCTCAGAAAATCATCCACTCCCTTTCAGCGCTTCCCCCCTCCATCTTCAAGAAGAGACGTGCTGTGACGTTTGGAAGTCGCTCCAAAAATGTAAAAGAAAATGGCGAAAGTATGTGTGCGGATGTCTCTTTCGTTCGTTCTACATTTATTGATTATTCGGACGAAGAAGATATAAGCGGTCGGTAGGCTGTGGCGTCCAGAGCAACAGTTAGTAACTAAGATTACCCGGAGGAAGGGGGGGGGGGAAGGTGTTCACGGGGGGAGAGTTGTTTTCGGAAAAGGGAATAGAAGTGTGTAGGATGGCGCGTGTTCGCTGAATTTCTGGGAAGAGGATGGAGGGTTGTTGTTTTCGAAAAATCGTTTCGATGTGAGAGCTGGAAGACAGCGCCACATTTCAGGTTGCTAAATGTTTCTCAATTTGAAAACATCCCTTGTTTACAGAACAAATATTCAAAACAGAATTATTTTTCTTCTTTGCAGTTATCGATTGTAAAGACAAGAATTTTTCTTAGGGACTAAAGAATGTATTATTCGAGTAGAAAAATTGAATAGACCACATACAACGTTTCCTTAAAATTATACACAATCAGTGCGTATTTACGAAGAATTTAAGTTAACATAAGGCCTTATGAGGGGATGATGTATCTTGAGGGCAATGCATGTATGATATGCTGCATTTATAAATGCATTACTTTTAAGAAAAGAGAGATACGCTTAAGGCTGTCTCTTTGCTTAATACTAAGGAATCGGATCCGAATTTGGAATATTTTTTTTTAGATAAAAAAGTATTTCAATATTAAAATAATTATATTATGACTTGTCTGTCCTATATAGAGCGCGGCATATTTTATCATTCTACTCATTTCTATCGTAACTTGATCCATTTTCTCTGGCATAAAATGTGTTTCGTATTTTTTCTCCTATACCAGCGTTTCTCAAACTGTGGGGCATGCATCCCTAGGGGAGGGGCGTGATAACTCTACAAAGGGGGGCCCGAGCATATTGAAAAGTCGAAAAAAAAAGATTATTTTTTAAAAAATATATTAATTTACTGAAAGTAAGCAAAGAAAATACATTCTGGCATAAAAAATAAAATACACATTTACTCTGATATAATACACTTATAAATATATTAGTAGTGCACAATGTATTTTACAACTAATTTAACAATACTAAAGTTAAGAACAAGATTAATAATTACCAGTGATATCATGAGCTTGGCATATATAAAATTATATACAAAAATTATAACGCTTATCTTGATAATTTGTATGGTTTATAACTAATCCATTACCTGCTGATTTAAAGTTATGCGATTTGCTACCCGGTGCCACTGGTTTCCACCTAGGCATGAGTATGGGATGTATTGGGGAGGGGGGGGGGAGGAGAAAATAAGCAAATTCTCTAAAATAAGTAAATCCTTCGCAAACACTGTCAAGGTCCTTTAATTGCATTCCAAACCCTTCGGAATCATTTTATGGATAGCAGAGCACAGAAAAGATAGTACTTCGGAAAGACGTATATATACGTCCGGGGAAATTAACGCTTTGACTGAGCGAGACGTTTATATTCGCTGGAGACACATAAGAGATTAAAGTTGTATTGTAGCTCATTGAATTCAATACATTCTTATTGTATGGAGGGAGGGGGGCGAGATGAAAACCTTGATTGAACATTGGGTCGCGAACATTGAAAGTTAGAGAAGCACTGTCCTATACCTTAATGCTAATTGAGCTATCCCTTTACATATTAAAAGGAAAAATTAATTACCTCTGGAATATTTTAAAATTTTAAAAACGCTATATCTTAAACAGATGTATCAATTATAACATGGAAAATTTTCATGAAAATTGGAACACTTTTCTGTCTGAAAATGTGTTCCGCGTTTAGTTCAGATTCTCGTAAATTTGTAAGATCTCTTGCCTTATTTAAAATTAGGTTTGCTTCTACTTGAAACTGAAAGGGGAAAAAAAATTTTTCTAAAAATTCCATTTAAAGAATTATCTTCATTTTTTTTAATTGAAATACTTTTGTTAAAAATTAAAGGTCTCATCAAATTTATAAAAATATTCTAAATTTAATGAATGAAGTGAAAAAAAAAGATTCAATCAATGTTGATGATAAAATTTTGTAGAAAATTTCGTTCTTATATTCAAAATATTTGTTATTATTTTTTAAGTATATATAATACTAATTTTTTACTATTTTCTGAATTTTCTGCACTAACGTCTACCAATTTTAAAAAGAAAAAAAGAACAACTGTTTTTGATGTAGAAAATATGAATCGTCTATTCTGGATTGACTTTTAAAAACATTACCTTATGGGGAAAATGATACTTTAAGTAAAATAACTCATCTTGCTCTTTTAAAAATAAATAGTCTTTGGGATTACTGTGGGTTAAAGTTGTGCTTTTTTTGTTTTCCTACCTATCAACATATTTCATAAGCTTAAAACTATTTTTGTTTTCTGAGTACAGAAATATATATATCTTCCGATTCTTTTTATTATAAGTATAAATTAATTTATTTTGTTTTCAAGTGTTTCATTATTTTATTTCAAAAATTCTAATTAGCGAATAAAAATTAGAATTACGCTTTATTTTAATGAACTAAAAATATTTTCTGGTTTGTATGTATGTATATATATGTGTGTGTGCGCGTGTTACAGTTAAAGTAATAAACCAGGTTATATTAAAAATAACCACTTCTTTTGGTAAATGCGATAAATAATGCACATGAATCACCTTAACCGGTTATTATTAACAATAAAATTGGACAATGCGATTAAATAGGCATAATGCAATGCAACTGTAAAGTAATTTTATGTGTCTGTATGCTGTGATAATCATCTGTCGTTGCAGATATTGACAGAGCTAAAAAAAAAATCACGGATTAAAGTATCCGACTACATTCGGAACCGTGATTTTAAAAAAGTGCATAAATGGATAATTTTCATGACATTTTGTGTCACTTAGATTAGAATACATGTATAAAATTGTTTTAAGGACATTTTGACAAAAACAAATTATTTAAATACAATATTTCGGTAAAAAATTAACTAAGAATAACCTTTTTCCGAAATGTTCTCCTTTTATGAAAAATGCTTCTATTATAATAATATTTTGCCTGTATATAGCTCAGACCTCTGTACAGAGGCTGAACTATGATTTTTGAAAAATTAACATTATTTTCAGAGTTGCAACCCATTGAAATAATTATTGGTGTTTTTTTCTTAAAATTGCTCCCCTCTGTTGTCGTAAAATATGGATAAACCCACTTCTAAGCTATATATTTCAAACATTCTAGTTCAGCCTCTGTACAGAGGTCTGAGTTACATACAGGCAAAATATTATTATAATAGAAGCATTTTTCACAAAAGGAGAGCATTTTGAAAATGGGTCATTCTATGTTTATTTTTTGTCAAAATATTGTACTTAAATAATTTTTTTATTGTAATACTATTCTTAAAACAATTTTATATACATTTTCTAATCTAAGTGACACTAGACACTAAATATAATAAATGTTATCTATTTATACGCTTTTGCAAAATCACGGCTCCGAACGTATTCGGATACCTTAAATAAAATACTGATTTTTGCTTACATCTTTAACTTAAAATAACAGCTCTTAGTTCAGTTTGTCTTTTTTCCCAAAATCCAAGGTTTTCCTAAAAAAAACGTGTTTGTGTTTTATTTTGAAAGAACCAGTTAGACCAACAATTTCAATTCGAGGGGGAAAGAAAAACCTGAAAAGATTCACTCATGTTTACTTCTATGCTTCAGCAGTTGTCCCCAAGAATGGATGAGTCACCTCACATTTCCTTCTTCTTCCCGCGAGTCAGCCTAGTTTCTGTCAGAGTGGATCGAGAAGTAAGCTCGCTTGTGTGTGTTTAAGGTATCCGACTTAGTTCGGAACCATGATTTTAAAAAATCGCATAAATGTATAATTTTCATGATATTTAGTGTCATTTAGATTAGAATACATGTATATAAAATTATTTTAAGGACATTATGACAAAAAAATTATTTAAATACAATATTTTGGCAAAAAATTAACTTAGAATAACCTTTTTTCCAAATGTTCTCCTTTTGTAAAAAATGCTTCTCTTGTATTAATATTTTGCCTGTATATAGCTCAGACCTCTATACAGAGGCTCAACTATGAGTTTTGAAAAATTCAAATTATTTTCAGAGTTACAACCATTTGAAATAATTATCGGCGTATTTTCTTAAAATTTCTCCCTTCTGTTTTCGGAAAACATGGATAAACCGACTTCCAAGCTATGCGTTTCAAAAATTCTAGTTGAGCCTCTGTACAGAGGTCTGAGCTGAATACAGGCAAAATATTAATACAATAGAAGCATTTTTTACAAAAGGAGAACATTTGGAAAAAAGGTTATTCTAAGTTAATTTTTTGCCAAAATATTGTATTTAAATAATTTTTTTTGTCATAATGTCCTTAAAACAATTTTATACATGTATTCTAATCTAAGTGACACTAAATATCATAAATATTATCCATTTACACGCTTTTGCAAAATCATGGTTCCGAACGTAGTCGGATACCTTAAATCAGTAATACTCAACCTTTTTTTTCAGGCTAGCCACATACATATGACAACTATTTCACGCGGGCCGCAGCATGTGGATTAATGGGTGACACTATAAGATCAAGAACATTTAAAAGGCAGAAATTGATAAAAACATTAGCAATTTTGAATCTTATTTTTAAAACTATATTTATAACTCCATCAAACTCAACTCACAAAAAACAGGTTTTATGCATTTTTTACTCTGCTATGGGGTAATTTCAATTTCCTTTCATCTGTTATATATTTCACAAGTCTCCCTTCCCCAAATAATTTGTTGCTGCTACAAAGATTTTTTTTTAAGAAAGCTAATTTTATCTCGTCTTGAAAGAGATCCTCGAAAAAAAAAGAGGAGGCATTGAAAGATTTGTGCTTAGTAGTATAGTGACGAGCAAAATTATATTTTTTAAGTACGCATTTTCACGACGAACTGAACTAGTTGTTGATCCTTGATTGTTTTTTTTTTTCGATGAAACAGTCAACATCCCAATCGTTTTGAAATAACAGATATTCTTTAGATATTTTTTATCTTGGAAGACACGAGGCTTTATTAAAATTTAGTTTCATTCATAAAATGGTCACTCTATTCCACTGTTATTTTTTAACCTAACTGTTACAATTACAAAAAAAAAAGTTATTCTGCAATTCCTACCAGCAACACATCGATAGCAAAATTGATACATGGAATTGCAAGATTGATAGAACTTTCGCTAAATTTTTAAAACATTGTTCTAAAATAATTAAATTGGTTAGGGCAAAAGGACCATGACCGAGCCAGTCAGAAAGGTCTAGTGGGTCACATGTGGCCCACGGGCCGCAGGTTGAGTATCGCTGGTTTAAATTATTGATTTTAATTATTGTAGTTTATCGTGATTTTAGTTTACAATGACTGATAAAGGGGGGGGGATTGCTTTTTATTAATTTAAGAGAAACTCTTATTAATAAAAAAAAATGAAAATGGGGCATTGTTAAAATAAATAAGCTTGCAGTATTGAATAGGAGAATTCCCTGTGCGAGCCATAACTCCCATTTCATGAAGAAAAAAACAACAACCATGAAATGAAACACTTATGAAGAATTAGATGCGACTCCTTTGCATTGAATACGTCAAATGAGAAGTAAGGGAGCTTCTGTTTCTGGGCCTGTATGTGCTACATAAGCAAAACAGTTTTTCTAAATGCTAGATTAAGGTGGAACATTTAACGCATCATCAGGGTTGTGTGTCCGAGTTTAAGCAATCTCACAAAAAGTTTAACTTTACGGCTACAAATGAGGTATCTACGAACAAGCAGCAGAAAATTTTAAAACCGAATTTGAACAGCTTCTTCAGTTAGAAGGAATTTCTTCCGAATAAGTGTATAATTCTGGTAAGCCAAGTCTGTTGTGGAAATATTTGCTGACACGATACCGGCATTTGAGCTCAAGAGGCAAGCTCGTCCTTTAAATTGAGTCCAATAAAAAGCGCATCACTATGATGACGTGCAACAATGTAATGGGATTTCATGAATTAAAACTGAAAGAGGTTGGAGAATAAAGAAAAAATCCAGTATTTTAAGGGAATAATAATTGAACACCTACCAATACACTACTTCGAGCAAAAGAAAAGCTAGATCAGTGGTTCTTAAACTGTGGTCCGGGGACCCCTGAAGGTCCCCAGCGCCTTTTTAGGGGGTCCGCGAAAAAATCTCATTTAATGTTTAGATTTTCCTCTATTACAGACTCTGAAAGACCTCGTGGAAAAATTGAAAGATGTGCCATCCTAAACTAGATCCCTAAACTGATTACTAAACTAAATAACTAATTAATATAGTTTACATTATATAAATTTATTTGAAATTATTATTTTGAAATATTTTTATATATATAATTAGATATTTATTATTTTCTTAAAGGAAAAAAAGTGTTAAAAAAAAGACCTGTATATGTAGCAGAGGCCGTCTTAGGATTATTGAGGAACCTTTAAGTCAACAACCATGTGTTGAGAATAAGGGGTGGGTCTAAATCTTGGGGGTCCTCATTGTCAGGACAATACATAAAGGGGGACAGAAGTGATCGAAAGTTTGAAAACCGCTGGACTAGATGGATCAACAAGTATTTAGTAATTGGTTTGAAAAATATTCATTTCTCAAGTCAAAAAGAGAACATACTATGTCAGAAATCTTACCCCAAAAAGCTACATTGCTGACAACCAACGCCTCGTCCCCCACCCAGGGAAACATGTTGCAAGATCGGAGAATAGGGATATTTTCGTCAGTTTTTGCCTTCCTATGTCAATGGTCTTATTTAACCAATAAACACAAGTGTAATTACTTCAATGAAAAAAAATCACGGGACAAACTTATTGTAACAGTACTGAATAGGGGAATGATCTTCAGGATTTCTGGAAAAATGATATGATTCTTGAGAGAATTTATAGCATAAACACTGCTAACGTGTCAGTTAAGAAATGAACATTAGTGGAATCCTGGAAATTTGTACGAAATGTGGAAAATATTTTGGTAGATCCTGTAGAGGAGGAAGAAGAAAGGACCATGTTGAGAAATTATAAAATCAGAAATAAAAATTTCATCTATGTTAATGTCTTAAAAAAAAGATCCCAATGTAAAAAATAAATATTCACAAACTTTATACATACTTTTAAAATACAATTTTTTACAAAGAGACGTAATAAAAAGACAGTAATCAAATGGATACTTTTGCTTAAAATGTTTTTTCGTCTATTATTTTATCATAAAGTCGAAATGAAAAGATTGGATTTTAACAATAGTTCATATTTTTAATATTTTAAATTTTAGTGTTGTTTTCCAAGTTTATTGGTATGCTTTAAGAGAAATGCTTTTTTGATTGTCCTTACTTCGTATATTGAGTTGATCTTATTGGTCTCCGTGAATTGATCTCATTTAAAATCTACATTATTTTCTATATATATAAAAAGGATTAACAATATCTTAACTAGATACCTTCAGTTTTCTAGAATTCGTGACATTCTTTCAACTGACACTTTGATACTTCATTCCACGTTGTAAATTTGTTTCGTTAATGTTTTATTACTGCTTCGAACTCATCACTAAAAGCTATTTTTTTATTCAAAATTTTAGTAAAATTTGTAGTTTTAGAATAAGGGTTTTCTCTTACATATTTAACTAACTTAAAGGCACTTTTTCCTTAAAAGGAAAAAAAAGTAGAAACATTTAAGGTATCCGACTACGTTCGGAACCGTGATTTTGCAAAAGCATATAAATAGATAATACTTATGATATTTAGTGTCACTTAGATTAGAAAATGTATATAAAATTGTTTTAAGAATATTATTACAATAAAAAATTATTGAAGTGCAATATTTTGACAAAAAATGAACATAGAATGACCAATTTTCAAAATATTCTCCTTTTATGAAAAATGCTTCTATTATAATATTTTGCCTGTGTATAGCTCAGACCTCTGTACAGAGGCCGAACTAGAATTTTTGAAATATATAACTTAGAAGTTGTTTTATCCATATTTTACTACAACAGAGGAGAGAAGTCTTAAGAAAAAAACGCTGATAATTATTTCAATTGGTGGTAACTGAAAATAATGTGAATTTTTCAAAAATCCTAGTTCAGACTCTCTGAAGAAGTTGTGGCGACATATTACAAAAACAATATTTGCACTACGGAGAAGGATAAAAACTATTCAACTTTTGATGTAACGTTTATTGTGTTCTGTTTACATTTTTCCCGGCAGCTAGTCAGCCATTGATGTCCGCTCTCTATGTATGCATTACATCTACTTACCAAAATTCATTTAATCTTAATATCATTGTAAATAAAATAATTTCCTTCATTGGTGACCCGGTGTAAAAATCAGGAACATTTATGCTATAATTCGAAACTTTTCACATTTTATTTAAAATGGCTACTAATAGTGATGCTTCTTTCACATTTAATCTCAGAGATACAAATATCGAAATTCATAAAGTAGCAGTCAAGCCACCAGCCTTTTGGCGTAATAAGCCTAAATTATGGTTTTTTCAGCTGGAAGCACAATTTTCTAACAGCGGTATTTCGAACGACACAACCAAGTATAATATCGTTGTAGCTGCTCTAGATGAGAATGTTTTGGATTTTGTAGTGGATATATTATCACATCCTCCTCATGATGATAAATACGAAACGTTAAAAAATGCCTTGTTAAACAGATGAACCGATACTGAGGAGTCAAGGTTAAAAAAAACTGTTGACTGATATGGAGCTTGGTGATCGACGCCCGTCCGATCTCTTACGGCAAATGAAGAGCTTAGCAGGGAGTTCTATTTCTAATGAACTTATTAAATCTTTGTGGCTACAAAGGCTCCCACAGCAGACACAAGCTATATTGTCGATTAGTAAAGATTCATTAAATAATATTGCAGAAATGGCTGACAAATTATTGCTGTTTACAGTTAATCCGAAGTATGCTCGGTAACAAACAATAATTCGTCGCCAAAATCAACCGACCGTAATAAATTAGAGGCGTTGCAAGCAGACATAGCTGCATTAACAAAAAAATTCGATGAATTTTCTCGAAATTCTAGGCAACGTAGTAAATCAAGAGAACACAGCAGACGCAATAGATCCAAATCTAATTCATCCCGATATGCATTTTGTTGGTATCATTTTAAGTTCGGAAATAATGCCAAGAAGTGTGTACAACCATGCCAATTTAAAAGAAATGTTTCGGAAAACTAATAGGCCAATCGCTTGATGCGGACGGCGATACTGGCGAAAAAAATTGCCGCTTATATTTATGCGATAAATCAACCGGCAAACAATTTCTTATTGATACGGGAGCTGATGTATCAGTAATTTCTGCAAATAAACAAAGAAATAATAGAGTATCAGATTTTACATTATTTGCCGCCAATGGTTCAAAAATTAACACTTTTGGCATTAAAATGCTTAAATTGAATCTTGGACTTTGCCGACAATTTACTTGGTCATTTATCATAGCAAATGTTTCGAAAGCTATTATAGGGGCAGATTTTCTTAAAAAATTTGGATTATTAGTTGATTTAAAAAGAAAATGTCTCATTGACCCCTTAACATCCTTGTCTTCATTTGGTAAAATAGTTACAATACCGAATTTCTCTCTCACAACAGTAGTTTCTTCCGGATATGATTCTTCAATAGCTAAACTTCTTAGTGAATTTAAGAAAATAACATTTAATAACTCATTCACTAAAGAACCTAAAACATTTAGTGACGCATCATACTGTAACAAGTGGTCCACCTGTCTCAGCAAAAGTTCGTCGCTTGGCACCTGACAAGCTTAAGTTAGCGAAAAAGGAATTCGAGTTTATGCTGGAACAAGGGATTTGCCGACTTTCTAATAGCCCGTGGGCAAGCCCATTACATCTAGTACGGAAGAAAACAGGAAATTGGTGACCTTGTGGGGATTATCGAGCTTTGAATGCTGTAACACAACCTGATAGATATCCCATTCCTCACCTTCATGACTTTTCTTATAATTTACATGGATGCACTATATTTTCAACTCTCGATTTAGAAAGAGCCTACCATCAGATACCAGTTGAACCATCTGACATGGAAAAAACTGCCATCTGCACACCTTTCGGTTGTATGGGTTTACCAGAATGACTTTTGGATTGCGCAATGCAGCTCAAACTTTTATGCGGTTTCTTCATTCCGTACTTCGGGGCTTAGATTTTTGCTCCAGCTACATCGATGATATTCTCGTTGCGTCAAAGGATGAAGCCCAGCATATCAGTCATCTTAAACAAGTTTTTCAACGTCTTCAGGATGCTGGCCTTGTTATAAAGGTTGCGAAATGCCAATTCCTACAAACTGAAATTGATTTCTTAGGCCATCATATTTCTATCAATGGCATTGAGCCATCAAAGGAAAGAATAAAGGTAATCGGAGATTTCAAGCTTCCTGAGACGGTAAAGGAGTTGCGAAGATACTTAGGAGTTATCAATTTCTACCATCGGTTTATTTATAATGCTGCAGAAAATCAAGCCGTTCTAAACAACTATTTGAAGGGAAAGAAAAGTAATGACAAAAACAAAATTCATTGGACAGAAGAGTCAGTTCAAGCATTCGAAATTAGCAAGCAACAACTATGTAAAGCGACAGTGCTCGTTCACCCATCAGAAAATGCACACATTTCCTTAATGGTTGATGCATCTGATAATGGCATTGGTGCCGTGCTACAACA
>BMAV01025653.1:35761-61055 GCA_019973955.1 Trichonephila inaurata madagascariensis | reverse complement strand
GTCGGATACCTTAAGCAAGAACAGCTCCTAACTTTTATACTGCAAATTTAAGCAAAATATACACAATATTTCTCACACACCTATAAAGATTTTAATGTCATTCAGAACAATGTACATAAGTGAAAAATATTTCTCAACGTGAATGGCTGCAAAAACAAAGCATATAAACAAATTAAACTCAGAATATGTAATGCAATTGCATTTAATTTCAATGGACCTAGACTTCGACAGTTTATGTGATAAGCTGCAAGTACATATCCCATTTACTAAACATAATGCATGAGTAGGTGATACTTGAATCAGAGATTAATATTGCTAATGAGTAAATTATATTAGAATAGATTAAATTTTTTTAGTAATAAATGCAACACTTTTTTTAATTGCCTTTACATAAAGTACCTATAACATGGTGATCTACTTTAAATATTATTTCAAGATATATTTTTCTAATTATGTGTGCGGAATGGGTTCCACGAAAATACTGTCTAGTTCTAGAGGTTCTGTAAGTTGAAAAGGTTTGAAGACCACTGCTTTATAAGTAATGTGTTAAATAATCAAATTATTTAATTTTAACCTCAAAGAAATACATCAAGTCGGAAATTGTTTATATTTTCAGCTCTTGAGACAATTAAACCTGTGAGACCCTTATATATATATATATATATAGATGGCGCCATTATTCTTAGTTATGCTGTTTTTTTGTGCATAGAGTCAGTACACTCATGGAATCTGTCTACATCGGGTAAGATTCTAGTTTCTTCGCTCATTTACATTATTATTAATTATGGTCAAAATCATTTTTAACCTCTTTTGCAAATATTTTTTGTTTACATATTTTTATTTGTCTATTTCTCCCTGATTCCTATAGTAATTTAATATTCCAATTCTATTCTATTGCTGTTATATTCACCCACGTGAGTTTTGGGCCTTTGCCTTGGTTTATCTCCAGTGCTATTATGTCAAAAATTTCCGCTGTAGGAGAAGGTTGAGGTCTCACAAAACACTGTTTAATCCTGTTTCACTATCCTAAACCAGTGACACTTCGGGAAATCATAATAGTTTTTTCCACTCTAGCTAAATTTCTTTTTGGGTTGTCATGGTTCCATGTTCTTGGTTCTTTCGGTTTGATCTTAAGATGTTTTAGGATTTAGTAATCTTCTTTTTAATTTATTTACGTCTATATATATATAGTAATATAAAATAAAAGTATATGCAGTCGAGCCTCCGTATAACGAACCTCTATATTGCGAAATTTTCTATATAGCGAACTTTTTCCTAGAACCAAGAACATTTAACGATTTTCTTCGTAAAATAACCTCCCAATAGTGAAGTGAATTTTCTATATAACGAACTTTTTCTCTTGTGATTCAATTTTTTTTCTCCTTATTTTAAAATTATTTCTGGAAATTTCTCATGTTATTCTCTCTTTTAACATATTTTATGGTAGTCATAAATCTTCAACTAGTTTTATTTGGTGTCTAACTCACCGAGAACAATAGAATTCTGGGCATTTTATCCAAGAAGTGCAACCTTTAATTCCCATTGTCCAGTTCACTGAAAACATCTTCGGTATCCCCTTTTACTTTATTAAGGCGCCAAAAAACTTTTCTTGCAGTTTTTCTTTTTTTTTCTTTCTTTTCTTGATAGGTAAGATATGTAAAATAAATATATATTTATTTACAAAAGGTGTGGATAATTACTTTTTTTAATATATAGTGTTTATGAATTTAAAACTTGTTTTATGTGGCTGATAAAGAAATTAAAAGATGAACCTCTATATAGCGAATTTTCCATATAACGAACTTTTTTTCGAGATTTAAGTGACTTCGTTATATAGAGGTCCGACTGTATATATATATATAGTAATATAAAATAACAGTGAAGAAGTACTAGAACCTACAGTGCTAAAACTGGAAGAAATTGGAATTCACCAGACACAACAAATGTAGACACAGAAAAGTCTTTGGAATAAACAGGGGAATATATATATATATATATATATATATATATATAGAGAGAGAGAGAGAGATAGATATCTGAAAAAATATTAATTAAAAAAAAAGACGAAATTATTTGTAAGTACATACGTTTTTATGTAAAAAAAATTGTAAATATTATGTGAAGAAAATTTGTGTTTTCATTAAAATTAAATTTTATTTATGTGCATTCATAAATAAGGGAGGGGGGACTAAAAATTATATAATGAAATTATAATCCCTAATGGGTCCCACTGTCTAATTCTCCAACGTGTAATTTAAAATTTAAGGTAAAGAATGATCTAGAATCTAATTATTATTATTATTATTATTTTTTGATCCTTAGGGATATTTTAAAAAATACATCTATGAATTAAAGAATATTTTATACGACTTACCATGTCCTATAGATACTCAAAAGCCAAAACCTGTATTCGCCTAGTTGATCAAAGCAGCATGTAAGCATTAAAGTGGCAAACCACAAATGTACAAGCCATTTGGCTGCAGAAAACCCAAATAATACCAAACAAATAGCGCATAAATTTAACAGTTCCGTGATATGTTGATGATATCTTGAAACCATTAAAAGGCTTGCACGATGTCATCAACATATTATAGAGCTGTTAAACTTGTGTATGCGTTCCATTTCATTTACAAAATGAATGAGTGGTTGAAATTTAGGGAGAGAGATTCCTGTTTTTAGTTAAAAGAGAGTGCATTAAATAATCATGTTTACTTTAATAGTGAGAATAATTACCAAGCTTATATTTTTATTTTATAAAATTAATTTTGAATGTCCTATACAAGATTCTGCAAAGAAGAAAATTTTTTGAAATTTTTATATATTAATTCTCTTCTAAATAGACTATGAAAAATTTAATATTATTTTTGAATCGGTATATCAAAATGGGCTTACTATCTTTTCGTTCCCTTGGCATTGTACTGCTTAATTTCTCTTTGAAATTTAAGGGACAATTAAGAGCATAAAATTAAATTTCTAATATCTGTGAATAAAAGAAAGTAATCAGAAATGCATACAAAATCCGTATAAATAAGTTTTCAAAAAAATTATTCAACTATCTGTTTTTAATCAAACCGAGGAAATTTAGAAAGAAATGGAGAGTACTGAAATTTTTTTATGAGCTTTTATACTTCGGAAACTTTAAATACCATTCATTTCATTAATTATATAGTTTCTGTTATTAATATTCAATAATTTTAAAATCGTCTGTGAATAATTTTTTTCCCACAATGAATCATTCTTCATCAACAATTGCATCGTTATAGGTTGATTCGGGTCCAAAATTAACAGTAAAAAATCTCAAAAAAAAAAAAAAAAAAAAAAAAAAAAATTTACAAATTATAAAAAAGGTATTTACAAATTTGATTTAAAAAAAAAAAAAAAAAAATTGAAAAAATGTTCATTTGAATAAATATAATTTAATCAAAATGTTAATATGTTTGAAGTATATGCTAAAAACAAGGATATAATCTCGTCAATCTTTGATAGGTTTAATTTTATCAATATCACGCTATAACATAAAGGGCAGATATCGCACTTTTAAAACATCATTAAATAACGAGAAATGCAGTATAGCTGGTACCTCACAGTCACAAATTTCACTCCGTGCGAGGATTTTGTAAGGCTCAAATACTTATAACTTGCAGAAACCATACAACTCCCCGTGATGGATCTTTATTGGGATAAGGGATAAAACCCCTTAGTCAATTTGAAAATCACTAATCTTGAAGCGAGTGACCATGACCATTATATCCAATTATGTGGTATTTAATTTTATTGAAGGTTGGATAAATTGATTACTTTTTGTATAAGGAAGAATGATTAATAAAAGGAATTGGTCCTATATTAATGCATACTTAGATTTTAAATATTATATTTTTCTTTAGTTCCTTCTCTCGTTTTGAGACATTCATATTATATATATAAGCACTCTTTTCGTCTAATTAATTACTAAAGGAATTTAATATTTCAATTCTACAAACATTTTTCAAAATCAATAGATTTTTTCGTTCTTGCTTTGATGAAATATGCATGTATTATACACACACGAATATATATATGCGTTGTAATGGATTTAGATATTCTATCCATTATTTTCAATAGGTTTTTGCTCAGTATTATTAACATAAAGGGGGAAGTTTGGCTGGCCACAAAACATGTTCAACCCCATTTTTATATAAATTATTTTATATATGAGCTGGCCTAAATCTGAAATGTTTATAATACTGTAGCATCCATTTTTTTATATTTTAAACTCTATTATAATTTTTATATTTTAAATCCTGTTATAATTTTAATTTCTCATACATCCTTCAATGTGTGTCTAGTTATCTTACAATCTCAATTTTTTTCGGTTTTGCTTGATAAATGTTCATCTCTCATTAGTAGAGAATTTAGACTATATACATAGAGAGGTGGAGGAGAAAAAGGGAGGGAGAGAAAGAGAGGGAGAGAAAGATGATTGTTCAAATGATTAATTGAACAACATCCGAACTTTAACTTTTGTTATAAAAAATAATACTTGTACGTAAAAGCATAGCAAATGCTTAACATTTTTGTGTCTACCTGTATTGTGTTAAATTGTACTGTATTTGTAAATTTTTCTCGTTGATTATGTTGAAACATTTTTTTAAAAAAGGAATTCAACAAAATGCAGGACAAACTAACCGTGTTCGCTTTTGAATAGCTGAGGAAAAAGATTCTGTTTTCTTAACACGCAAAAATTGCACCTTGGAAACAAAAATGTTCGTTTCAAAATAATTGAAATAAATCAGTTTATCAAAAAATATGTTATTGAGGAATATTGTCAGAATAAAGAAACAATTACTTTTAATGAATATTGAAATTTGAAATAAATAAGCGAAATTGCAAAATTTTCAATTAAATTCGCATTTTTCCTCAAATTCGAATCGAATTTCTTACTTTATGAAATAATGAATATACATTGTATGAACAGTTGAAAATTTCGCGAATAAATTTCTTATTTATTTATTTTTACAAATTAAAAGCATTAGCAGCCTCTTCGTTTGAATTAAGAAAAACTTTAGCTGATAGAAGATAAAATTTAAAAGTAAACATATCTTTAAGTACATTTCCATTTATTATTATTTTATATCCTTGAATTTTCCTCTAATTTTTTGTGTCTCATTTTAAGAGAAAGAAAACAGACAAATTCATTGTCGAGAAAATATATTACTTGGATAAATATATTGTAAAGAAATAAATTAGAATTCTTTTCAGGGACGGGATCTTTTGTTTAATAAATGTTTTGATAACAAAATAAATTTTTTATCTATTGTCTATTAAAAAAAATATATCGATATATATAGAATAATATAAGATTTGCTACATGACACAATGTTTCAATACTTGTCACTGCCGTTGTAACCGTGTGGTTCTGGTCACGAACTCGTGGCCGGCGTTGTCGAGCCCTGACGCCACTGAAGACCCTTTATGTAAAAGGGTAGATGCACGTTAAATCCGTCGAGCCTCAAAGTCCTCACACTGGTGTGGTGCGAAAGTTTGGAGAAGGCTGCCTGCTCGAGTGTCGTTCTCATCACGTAACCGAAGTTCCAAATTACGTTGTCCGTCGTTAATACTTTTAGTGTAATTTCAAAGTGGAACGCTAGGACTATTGGCGAAAAGATAAAAAATCAAATGCAATCGATACATGAAATTACACAGCAGTGCAATTAGAAATTCCCGGATTTTTTTTTTTTTTAAAAAAAAATTTTGAAGAGACTCAATTTTAAGATATTTTTATATCTCATTTTTTTCATACAGAAACTCAATGAAATTTCGTTTTTGTTTAAGTATTTCTCTTTGTGTCCTATTTTAGTACTCGTGAGCTACTTTTAAAATTCCTCGTTTTACACATTAATGAGTATTTATGTTCAGATGGAATAGAAGAACACTTAAATATACATTATGAGTAGATTTTGAAATTTTTATTGCTTTCATTTATAAGAATTTATATTGTCATGGTGCATTTTGACGAATAATCTCCTATCAGGCACGTGATTTCCACAATCAGTAGTTTCTGTCGATTTACTTTTTATTTCATTCCGGCCCTTTTCTCACTTCTTTTTTTTTAAATCTGAATATAATTTGTGTTTACTAAAGAACCCAGTTGCACAGAACCATATTAAATTACTCTCTCCATGACAGAAAGTATAAAATTCAATCATTCCTACAAGAAATCAATAACTGTTGTTAAGCCTAAAATGATTCATAATTGCGAAGAATGCTCCAGAGATTATGAAATGCTAAAGGGAGCATCGAAAACACTAGATGGCGCTTTAGTTGATTATCTTGCAAGTTACCGCTTCTCAGATGTTTTGATTCGGGAAAGGAGGAAGGAGCTGTTCTCCCTGTGTTCCCCGTGATGACAGAAAAACAGTTTTCCACCCGAAGAGCCGCGGGGAAAAGAACTCGTGAAGTGAGTATGAGATTTGTAAGGTTTCTCAATTCGAAAATAGTCGTTTGCTTTCTCTTTCTCTATTTTTTGTGGAGGTTTCATTATCTAAAAGTCTTGTTAGTTTATTGTTGTAATTAGAAAAATTATTCTTTTTGACTTAGATTGTTTTTTTTTTTATGATAGATGTCTTTTAGTTGTCAAGAGCTGTTTTTCTTTCTTTTTTTTTCTCTCCTTTCGCTTTTTTGTACTTCTCTATCTCTATCTTTATTTTGATTTTATTTTAATTTCGTATTATGTTTAACTGTTTAATTAATTTTAATGTTAAATTTTTGAAAATTAAAAAGTGTCTGATATAATTAAGGTATCCGACTAAGCTTGGAACCGTGATTTTGAAAATGCAAAAACTGAATATTTTTTTTTAAATATTTAGTGTCAATTGAATTAGAATATGCATATACAATTGTTTAAAAAATATTATTACAGTGAAATTATTTTAATTTATTCCCTTTTTCAAAATCTCGGCTTGGAAAGTAATTGGATACCTTAAGAAAATTATAATCTAAATGACTTTTAAATGCTGATCATTGAAACTAAATTTATATTTTTTAAAGTGTCCGATATACGTATGCAGGATTAAGTAATAAAAATTGTATAATTTTTTAGATGAATTTTTGAGAACGTAAACTCTCTTAATTTTTGAGAATAATATTGTTTTTTAAAATAATTACTTTCCACATTTTGAATCTCAACTCCTAACCTATTTTTTTAATGAATGGTATAGCTGGACGTTTGAAGTGTAGTTTTAAGCATTCATTTTTTTAATTTACTTATTTAATATATTTTCTGTACTTACCATATATTATTGTTTTACTATTATTAAATTACTTAAAAGTTTCATCCCATTGACTTTAGCCATTTTCTTGATCTTTCAAAATATTTGAATATAATTACTACAAATTCCAAATCTTAATTCAAGAATGAAAAAAAAAAAAAAAAAAAACGAAGTTTATGTGGAATTTATTATTTGAAAGAATTTCTTAACTTGAATCTTCTCTTTGAAACAAAATTCGCGGTAAGATCATTATTGAGCAAAGAAGAATTGGTTTCATTTCGCGGCTTCTACGCATGTCGTTGCGCAACAGTTGCCACGTAGCACAATTTGTTGTTCTATTTTTACCTGTTGAGATTTTTCAGGATTTGCTATATGTCAAAACATCTAAATCGATAACTCATTTTATCATTTTAAGAGTATTTGTTTGGAGTTTGTATGAGTTTTAAATTAGTTTTTAATTAATACTATACTTATAAATCAAAGTTTCGAATCTGTTTTTTAGTAGTAATTGACTCAATTGAATATAAAAAAAAAAATAAACGAGGCCAAAAGAGAAATATTAAAAATCTTATAAAAATAGATTTTTCCACGTTAATATATACCCAAAAGGAAGAAATATTTTTTTTACTTGAGATAGTTTTCTGAATATTTCTAAATTAAACTTATTTTTTAATACATTTTAGTCACAAAAAAAAAAGATGAAAGTATTTATGTAAGAACGTTTTACTTTTCTTTCGTAAAAGAAAAAAGAACTGCGAATGGGAAAAATTGGCAGAATTAATCTCAAATTATCTGAAAAATTTTTGTCCTGAGCATTAAGTATTCGATTAAATAGTGAAAAATATTTAATTTTAAAAAAATTATGCACGAAATGTGAATACTATAGTTAGATTATTGAAAGATATGAGTAAAATTTTTGTCTCTTTGTGATGAATTTTATCTATTAAGACTACACAGTACCCTCTTTCAAAAAAAAAAAAAAAAAAAAAAAAAATGGAGACAGTAACAGTAAAAACATTTATGTGTTATATTCATATTAGAATATTAAGTTGATTCTATGAGTAAAAAGTCAGTATGTGACCAGCCATTATTTTATAATTTAAAAAAATTATTTTTTTGAAGTTTTTTTCAAACTTTTATAAAATGCTCATTTTTTAAAATTTTTTAGTCATTTTTAGAGATTTGTGTTTCTTAGATTATTGCAAACAAAAGTCAGAATGGATTTGAAAATCTAATCCTTTCTTGATTTTTAATAATTATTTTTCTAGCTAACCTGAAAAAAAAAAAACGCATTTTTTTAAAATAGTAACTTTAGCACTTTTTTAAAAAATAACTAGAGAACTCAGCTTTAAATCCATACTAACTTTTAGAGAACATACGCGTTTGGGAGTATATACAAAAAAATTTCTGGGTTCTATCCTAAAGAGGAAAAAGCCTTAGGGATTAGGAAACACTTATACCTTCAAAATTAAAAGTCTGAAAAAAAAAACGCATTTAAAGTATGTAGAGGCATAAGACAAGCACTTATAATACCCGTAAAGCTCTATTTTTTTAATATGTTGTTTTCCAATTATGTTCTACATTAAAACACTATTTTAATTAAATATGACTGAAAATATTTTTTTTAATTCAAAATATATTTCTGCATAATATTGATAGCATTTATTACGACCACGTTTATTCAGCTTTATCATAATCTAATATCTTCCCAAAAGTTTTGAAACACAAAGCATTTATGTACAAAATAATAATGATACTAACTTAAGCTAAAAATAGCCAGGTTTGTTCATAAAATTAATTTTTTTCAGTTTTAAATGGGGCAGCTTAGGAAATTTTAGCTCTTGTTGTGTACGACTTTAAAATACTAAAATATAGCACTGCAATATGTTTAATATAATGTAGTTTTGTACATCAAGGAAACATTCAGTTGTATCTGCAATAATTGAATTCAGAATACTTGTATTCGCGGAAATCTTATTGCAGTATCAGCTGAGGACTGATTTTAAGATACATCATTTTCAGTAGTATTCCATCTCTTCCAAATATTGTTTCTCGCAGCAACCTGAGAGCATTTTGGCCATGGCATTTTCTCTGAAACTGAAATCAAAAACATAGCTCAGAAAACTTCAAATATGTTAAAAACTAATTTGTTAACAGATCTGAAATTTGATGGCAGTCTTCTCAATGATATAAACCACAAGAAAATGCAGGGAAAAAAAACTATAAATTTGAAATTTGTAGGGTATTGTGTGTAGCCTTAATACTTGTTTTAGCGTAATAATATATTGTGCATCTAATTTTCTTTGGTAAACTTAATGTATTTCTAAATTTTTGCTTTTTAATGCAAACTTCATTAATTATCTTTGAGAAGCACTTGTATGAAATTGAAAATAACTTTTTTCGTGCGTAACTAGCTGAATGTTTTAAAGATAAAAATTGCTTTCTCCTTCTTGTATTAAATAACAAAAAGAAATACGACGTAAAAATACTACAGAAGTGATCATGAAATCGGATAAAGAAAAACATAGCTTTAATATTTTTTTTAATTTTCTATAAGAAACTTTAACTCGAAATCATCTAGTACGCTAGTTGGACTTGAAAAGAAACCGATCGATTCCAGTAAAAAGGAAGAACAACGAATGTTTTTAATTAAGAGAGAATAGAAGCCCTTTAGTCTTTTGTTGACTTCGATAGAGATTTCAGGTCTTTAATCTGGAATTTTTAGTTCAGTTCTTGGGAATGAAGATTTATTATTTGATAAAAGCCCTAGTGCGCAGACGTTAATATATTCACTCATTCATTATCATCTGAAGTGATCTACAGTTTTTTTAAACTTAAATTGTGTTTTCCTGTATATTCACATTTAACCAAATAGTAGGGATTTTGTTGTTGCTCAACATTTGAAAACAGGTTAGAGAAGAATTTTAATAACAGAAATTAATTTCTAAAAAAATAAAGATATTTTGAAATAAAAACAACTTGTATAAAAATTATGAACTTGTTTGTAAAAATTGCTTAAGAGTGGAAAATTTCTAAAAAAAAGGTATTTTTAGTAAAAAACTGCTCCTATATTTGTGTAAAAAGTATTAAAATGCATATAAAAATTGTATTAGAGGATAGACCTGCTCAAATATCAATATGAATTACGAATCCAATTTATATTTTTTGAGAACACAACCTGTTAAAAACATTTCAAAATTTAATTTTCGAAGCTTGAATATATTTCGCTTGAAACTGCTTTTCCGGCCGCAGTATCTAGGTGATTATAGTCGCGAACTTGTGGTCAGTTTTCGAGGTCTCTCTGAAGACCCTTCGTGTTGAGGAGCTGATGCACATTAAATCTTTCGAGGCTCAAAGTCCTCACGTAGGAGTGATGTTGAAGTTTGGAGAGGGTGAGGTGTGCCCCAGCACTTATCTCATCTTCGTCACTTGAGCGAGGTTTAAAACTGCGAGATCTATCGCCAATTGCTCTCGCGTAGTTTTAGAGTGCGATAAAAATTAAATTGAAAATGCGTTTATGATGAGCATATTTTAAAAAGTAGTTGTATGTATAATTACCTAACTTTATTTATCGGAATGGTAGAATATGCAGATTACAACTCTTGCCCTGAATAGAAGAAAAAATCCTACAAGTTATGAAACGTTTGTTCCGTTTATTACATAGGACTTCTTGTATTTTAACTTGAACCTTAAAGTAGACTATTTTCTGTTGCCCCATAAGAATTCAAGCAATAACGTGAATTCTTTTCTTGTGTGTAAGAACTTTATTCTAACCGCAGAATATTCAATTTACACATCGTTCATAAAATCCTAATCTATTTTGAAAAAATAGTATTACCGACGGAATATTAATGTTTAGTCTCATATAATTCATTTACGTATTTTAATTGAAAATTTACGCATTATTTAGCTAATCGAAAACTCTTATACTTAAAAAATGAAAAACTATTTTATGTTAAATACTAAAATTAAAATCAATGTGTTATAATTGAAAATGACCCATAAAAAAATTAACGTTGGAGAAGTGCCATACTTTTGATTTTGCGATTCGAAAGGAAACATGACATCGTGAAAGGAAAGGCAGATCCACTTATAAAAGAGCACTAACGGGAAAAAAATCTCTTTTAAACATCTAAGATTAATTCGCGAGGAGGGAGATAGAAAATGACATTAACGAATATTACCTCTAATTACTGGTTTCTACACAATTGGTGACGGACCTCTTAATTTTGAACCTCGTTAAGTGACGAGAGCTACATCTGAACTGGCATCCCAGTCACCACACTTTCATATCACGCCAACGTGAGGACTTTGAGCCCCTCTACACCACTGTTTTAAGAGATACTAGGATTCGAAATCACGATTGGAACTTTGTGGAGCAATCGATTCACTTGAATTTGCAATACTTATATATAAATGGTCGATGCCTACTTAAGTGGAACGTCATTTTAGTTATTTTCAACACCCCTGCTAATTCTCAATACATTAAACTCATTATTATATGGTGATTATTTGTATCAACTTTTTCGTACATGTTTACATGTACATATTTACATCGCTCATAGCCAGAAACTTTCCACAAGATTTTTCGAATCATCGATTTTTATTCTTTAAGGTATAGTTTTTCTCTTACACTCACAAGTTCAGTGGCATTTACTTTTTGTTTTACTGATATTAACGTTTACGTCTAATTTAATAGGGAGAATGAAACAAATTTGTAAATTCTAAAATTTTTAAAAACTTAGCTGGGGATAAATGAGGCATTTTATATTGAGTTTTATCTATTTTCCAATAATTATATACAATTTATAATGTAAATTGTGTCTAAAGTTTCCAGTTTACTGGTATGAATTCAGTATTGAATCCAATATAAAAACTATAAAATACAGAAAAACGATCAATATTCTATTTCAAAAATATTTTCATATAAATAAAAAATCTACATTTTTGAAAACTTATTCATTTAATTGAGAAAAGTCTGTCAAGTCTTGAAATTGTTTTTCATTAAAAAAATAAAGTCTGTTTTACCAAACAAGTTTTTACATATTGATGGGAAAGTCCAATGGTTGAGTGGTAGCATATTGTGCTTCGACGCCACAGGTCCAAAATTCAATTTCCAGACTGGAAAATTAAACCCTGGGTGGTCAGGGCAAGGTTGACTCATCCTTTCAGTAGGTCGATAAATGAGTACCAAGCTTGCTTGGAAACTAAACACTGGGGTTTTGTGTCAGACTGATCACTGACCAGAACATCTGCTCATGCACGTTGGTGTCCAAGGTCACAAAAACTATGATGGGTACTGTAGGACTTGGCCCTCCAATAGGCTGTGGCACCACAGAGTCTATAGTTTATAATGATGAAAATTTTTAAAAAATGACTTTTTTTACCACCTTCGGGGGAAAATACAGTTAACTTATAGAAATTAAAAATCTGCATTTCTTTTAAAGACAGTATTAATAATAAACTATTAAATATTTTAATCCTAGTGTATATTACCAATGTAATGTTTAAGTTTCAGGATTTTTTTTTAAAAAAGGATTTTATTTTTCCAAGATATTCAGTCATTAAGACATGCAGTTCCATGTGAACTCCCTACATTATATAATTATGAGATCAAAATACAAAATTTTCTGTAATTAAAATTGTTAAATAATATTAATATGAAATTTTGTCATTTTCTGAAAACTTACTCAGTCACTAGAGACCATCTTAAGGAAAGGAATTCTTAAATAGCTGATAAAAAGAAAAATAATCCTCTTTTAAAAAACATCCTTTTCTTGTCTGTTTCTTTAAGAACTTATCAAAAGCAACACCTGCAAGAACACTTGTCAATTTAAAGGTTTCAAATAAAATTGAAATTAATTTTTTGAAATACAAATTTATGATTCATTAATACTGTTGCCTTAATGAAAAATTAATCAATTTAATAATGCAAATTAATCTCCTGATAAATAGTTTGAAAATAAATATTTTTGAAACTATTTAATATTTTTCTGTATTGTATAATTTTTTGCATAAAATTTCATTTGAGAAGATCTGGAGAGGTGGGAATAATACTTTAAATATTCTTTTTAGTAAAAAACGAAATTTGTGTTACATTAAGAAATCAAATTTTAAACTTTACAAAAATTTTAACAAAACATTCATTAATCACTTTTAATTTTAAATTATATCTTTAATTTAATGAAGTAATTTTGATTAATTTCTCAGGATAATTATGTCAACTGTTTCTTAACTGTATTGTTCAATTATGTATTTATATGTAATTCATAGCCGAATCAAGTGATTTTTGAACCTATTAACATCCAGCTACAGAAACATATGTTCTATGTAAACTTAATACCAACTGAGCATTAAAAATCAAAATTAAAATAATTCGCTTAGTATTTTTAATTCTTGATTTATATCAAGTTTAAAATAAATCAAAAATTTGGTTTTCAACAAAATTTATTGAAATTGTATTAATCTCTATAACTAAATATATTGTCCTTCTACAATAGATTCAGTGGAAAAGTGTGGAAATAAGAATTAAAACAATTAATTGTTTAAGTAGTTACGTGTGATAACTTTTTTTATGATGAGCAACAAAACTAATATTCTTATATTTGATTTCCAGTTAGAGATATTCAATCTTTTAGCATCCATTGAAGGAATCATTAATTGCCTTATAAATCACATTATATCAATAGATTAAAAATATGCATAGAAATAATCATTTATTTAAGTATTTTAATGATGAATTAGCCAAGATAAAATGCTCGAAGATTAATTTTGTGTATACCGAATATTTTAATGCATGTAAGGAAATTAAATCCATTAACTTCCAACTATAGAATTATATGATCTAATTTAAAATAAAATTTATCAATGGAGTATAAAAATAAAAATTAAAACATTTCTTTAGCATTTCAGACAGAATAATTATGATAGAAACTTTCAAAGTTCATTTCCATGTTATTTTAAAGAGCCAACTGAACTAAATTTAAGATTTCTGAATGAAAAAATAATATGCATTTAATAAATAATCATATGTATCTTAAAAGATTTTAATTTAAAAATAAATGCAATGAATTTGGATTTTATAATTTGAGAGAAAAAATTGATAAAATTTAAAAAGATATGTTTTGTTTGAATTTTATATATTACATATATATTTTACTTGAAGATCATTCTGTGGTAAGTGTACAACACCTTCTTTTTTGTATCTGGACCATTATGAAATTTAATAGATCAAAAGCCTGCAATAGTATTACACACAATTTATAATGTGTGAAAATGGTAATAAGAAAAAATATATATTATAGAGCTTTTTTGAATGTGTGAACAGATCATTCATATCCTAATTTAAATTATTTTACTGCAATTACCAAAATAAAAAGTAATTGTTTATAACCTGGTACTATTTGAAGTATAAGTAAAATTTCCTAATAATTCTTAACTAGGAAGAAATTCTATAATTATTTTCTAATAAGTAAAGTGAGATATTTTAATTGAACATTTTAGAATATTTGAAACGATATAGAATAACAAAATTGGGCAAAAAAATCAACTCACATTTTTTACAGATATTTTAATAAAACTTGTAACAATTAAACACTTTAAAACAAAAAATGAACCCACTTAATGCCAGAATTAATTTGGCATTTAAAACTTTCTGTACATGTACACACACATATAATTTTATTGTACATTTTCGAATAGCTAAATATCAAAATTACTTTCATCTTTTTAACATTTCGAAACAGAAAATAAATTAAATTTTGGGAACATTTTGTCTAAGAAAAATTAAACAAATATATTTACATACATATAAAAAACTGTAAAACAAGGAAGTTAATCCTAAACATTTTGGAACTTAATCCATATCAAGACATTAAACACAGCACCTGAGACACAAAGAACAACTGACAAATTGGAGACAATGGATGAGAAACAAATGCAGTTCAAAGATCATATCTTACAACACAGCAGGAATAGAAGCTTATTCTCAAAAAGTGTGTAGATCATTTGGTGTAAATATTTAATGAACACTAATGAAATATGGCTTTATCATTTAAATGCAAATATGATGGCATGATGTAAAGTATAATGTAGGTAATCCAGATAGGTTTATTTAGGAGCATGGTCCATTTAATATAATACAGTTCACTTTCTACACAAGTCTGACTTCAGGTAAATCACCTTGGTTCTTATTTATGGTGGAATCACAAACTGTCAGCTTTTTTCTTCTACATCGTGCCACATTTGAATCTGTTCTTTAAATAGCTGTATAAAGAAAAAAATAAGATTACAAAAAAAACTAAAATATACTTTTTATGCACATATCAACATGCGAGGGGTTACAATAGAAAATAAATTCAAAATAAGAATAAATATATTTAGATTTAAAATTCCATTGTTATATTTATATGTATGTTTAAAAAATTCCAGAAAATTTTTAGAAAAAAAAGCTTGAAATTTAATTAATAATTTTTTTAATTGTTGTCCAAAAAATATAAGTTATATGACATCCTATTTCATAAAAAATAGATATAAATCAAAGTATTTTAGTTTTTCTTCTTTTCACTAGTAAATTCATTTTGTATCTATTATTACCAATATCATTAAATTGTAACAAAATTCAATATGAATTTACCTTATCAATCCAAGCAATATCTTCTAAACACAGCTTAAGGACATCTTCATGGGATTTCAAATTTTCATGCTTGGACTTAATTTCGCTTGCCTGGAGAAATTAAAAATGAAAAATGTAATAAAAACTATTTAAAAAAAATAATAAATTGAAATTCTTTACTTAAAAAAAAGACCAGTTTAAATTATTTTTTTTTTCCAATTTAAATCTATAGATAGAAATTAAGTTTATATACACAATACAAGAATATAAAACAAAATGTAAAAATAATAATCAAGGCATTTGCAACATTAAATTTGGACACTAGTTATATTTATAAATCAACAATACAAATTAAATTGCATTAAAATTTTGTAAACCTTTTACGGAAAAAAAAGCTTTAATATATCAGTTTTCGTATAAAAACTTCAAAATTTAATTAAAACACCATTTGAATTTTTAACACTGTCTGATTTTCAAAAATTACAAGAAATAATTAAAATGTAATCATCTACAAATTTTCTATTTTATGTAACAGATTATATGAAGTAGCAATTATGAAAATAGCATTTTTATTCATAGAAGGTATAAATATAATATATGAAGGCAATGTATTGAATTAAATTTACTCTCATAAAATATGAATAAACTATTCATAAAAAATGCAGGTGGGAAAAAAAGAACAAACCTTAGAATGACAATTAGTGAAGATATTATATCTGTGATGATGAAGACGGTTATATAATGATAAAGAAGAACAACATTTATCACAAACATCAAATTCTGTTTTAATAGCTGAAAGCGTATCTACAGGCTCTAATGTAAGTGCATCATATGGTTGACCAAAAAATTGAAGTAGCTTGTTACCCAAATTTATTTCACAAACCTAAAAATAAAAGTTTAATGAATATATAGAAAAATATACTATCTTAAAGTTTTATTTCATTTATTTAGTATTAATTCAAGTAAATAATATATTTGTAAATATCATCAATGCTGAAAAGACAAAACTTTTACAGTTATTATTCGAGGGAAAGTATATTAATTAAAAAACAAATTAAAAAAAGGAAAAAGATTTAAATTATAATTTTAACTCGTGATACTTTTTATATATATATAAAAAAATGAACTAAACTAACAAAAAAACTATTAATTTTAGAAAAAGCAAAAATAAAAATTTTATTTGCATAAAATTTTTATACTTACATGGCAATGTACATTTTCAGCTATATTATTTATTATGCTGAAACATGGAAAATTATTTAGACATTTCCTCAAATTTTCATCCCAAGATTCTTTCATGAGTTTCTGCTTCTTATTTTCAGAAATTGTCTCTAATTTTGTTATAGGAACCAAAAAATAATCATCTGGAGGAAAAAAGGGGAAAAATCAAAATGCCTTTTTATTAAAATCGTTAATTTAAATTTCCATTTAATTTTTTAATCTGTCTTTTAAATTATTACACACATTAAAGTATTTAAAACTTATTAAAAAAAAGGCCTTACCCTTGAATTTCTTTATTTCACACAAGAAACTGGAATCTACATCTTGACTAAGTAGACACTGTAAATAAACAGTAAAATCCTCCCTCAAATGATTAAAATTTTCCTTCACTGGAGTTTTATTTGAAACTTCAGCTGATTTCATTTTAGACAGAGCTCTGGAATAAGTAAATGAGAAATATGTTTCATAATATCAATTAAACCTGTGGAAACATTTCCATTTTTGCAAGCACACACTAAAGACATATACTTTGTAAAAAATATCAATAAAAGAAAATTTATACATATTTTTTTAAAAAATTACATTTTTAAGAAAATATTAAAGGTATTAAAAAGATTCATTTTATAACATAAAATTGAATTTAGTAACTTCCACAATTTTTAAATCCTAAATAATTTGAATACTTAATTTATCAGAATATATTAAAGATTTAAATACATACAAACTACATAATATTATCAATATTTCAATGGAAAAGAAATATAGTCCCAATATAATTCATTTTTTAAATGAGTTAGGTTTTTTCATTAAATATTAAAATTTCAATAATTAATGAATCAAAATATGAATTAAAAATATCTTTTTTGTGTTAGGTGTATTGGAAGGAATCCAAAATTACTTTTTATTCCATCATTTGATAAGTAAAAGAGTACTCGATTTCAGCAACATTTATCTTTTGAAACATAGAAATTTGTCAATTTTATATGAGTCTTTCACAAACTAAATTTTCTTTTAATATGGTATTTCTTTAAAATTCTATTCTTATCAAACAGTATGTTTTACAAATCCTTTCATAAATCAAAAATGCAGTAAAAAAAATAATGGTTTTTGGCATTCGTATTACAAAACATAAGTTACTTCTCAGTCATTCTTTCCTTAAAAATTGTATTATACATTAAATTTTAACATTACTTAGTAATTATTTTTGACAAAAATAATAAAACAGTTTTACATGTAAGCTATCAACAAATATGTGAACAGAGAAAAGTTTATCCGCACCACAAAAAACATTTTAAAAAAGAAATTTTTTTAGATTTGCCGAATTGATTTTTCTATTTTTGTATGTGTTTAAATACAATGAAGCAATACTTATAAATACCCAATTTTCTCCAAGAGATAGATTTATTTTTAAAATCAAATTTCAAATTAGGACAATTAAAATCCTTTCAATCAAATTATATTTCAAAATATTTTAAGTCACACAATTGTAACCTTCAAAAGAACTAAAGGTCTAACAAGATGAGATGAAGAAAATAAAGAATTAAAACAAACTAATTAAGATAATGATTTAATATATGTGCATTTTAACCCTCTAAGCGGTCTGCACTTAAAGTCTTGCCATTCTGGAGATGCTTCAAAAATGCACCGCACATATTTTTTTGCTTTCAGGTGGGGTTCTCAAAAGCGTTTGAGCCGTAATTTTAAGAATGCGGCTCGGCCGCTTTTGGGAATCTTGCTTGAAGGCAGAAAAAGCATCTCTGGAATGGCAGAATTTTACGTGCAGACCGCTTGGAGGGTTAAATATTTTTTGTTATATCATAATTGTTGAAATAATATATATATTTCTCTTTTTCAGGTGTAGCAGAATAATTTTTTTCTTTTAGTTAACACATTACAAGTTACATAAGCTTAACTTAACAAAAAGAATTCCTGCCAAAAAAATGTGAAGCTGTATTATATTATTAAGGTTACTGAATTGATTGGTTGGTTTTTGTTGTTTTGTTCATGCACCAAAACCAAATGGTGTCCAAAATGGCCCTTGCTATGTCAATGACCTTTGGCGAATAAAGTAGTTGATGATCCGTGGGGTTTAAGTCTATGATGTGGAGTTTAGCTAACATAGAAGCACAATTAAAAATATGGTTAGGAGAACATTGAAAGTCAGGACAGTGAGGACAAGTATTATAACTTCTTTGGCTATCAGGGGATATTTTCATCCCTTTAAAGTGTCTTGTACATAATCTGGGTATAGTGGTTGAAATTACAAGGTTGCAATTAAGACCTGGAATGAAGTACTTCATAACTGGATGGGAGGTGAGTTAACATCTGGCTGTTGCATCAGCATCAGTAAGGGTAAGTCTAGTGGAAAGTTGAGGGAAATGTCAGGTCTCTTTGGCAAGGTTATTAGCCTGCTCATTGCCAAAGATCTCTACGTGGGTTGGTATCCATTGCAAAGTGCAGGTTTTTGGGCTGCAACTATTAATAAGGGCAATTATATTCTGGGTCAGTTGAGAATTGCCCCTATAGAATGCCTGGAGTGCAGATCTAGAGTCCGAGAACAACTGAACTGATTATAGAGTAAGTTTTCAATAGTTAAAAAATTTGTCGGATTGCAAATCAGTGGAATAGAAATAGTCTTAAGGCTACCTTATATATATATATATATATAGTCTATAATAAATATTCATTATATACATTAATCATATTATCTACTAATTACTTAATGCATTTTCATTTTATAGATATATTGTCAACCTTTTCCTTAACATTTATATATATTTAAAATTAGATTATTTTTCTAACAAGCTGTGCAATTCTATCATTAAAAAAAGTTACTATATTTTTAAAATGCGTTAAAATATTTTCTTAATTCTACAGTTTTGTGGATTATTGCATGCCCGCAAACTGCTTTTAAAAACTATTTTATTATAGAATAACATGTTAGTTATTTTGTATAATATTAACAAATTTAGTGTTATTACACATTTTACATTTTAATTTAGTTAATATATATTTAATCATTTCGTACAAAAATAGATTTATAACAGAAATAGAAAAAATGGATAACTATTAAGGGAAAAAAATAAAAAAATAAGGAGAGTCGGACCTCTCTTTAACAAAGTCGCTAAATCTCGAAAAAAAAGTTTGTTATTTGGAAAATTCGTTAAATGGGGATACATCTTGCAATGTACTTTAGAAACCACATAGAACAAATGTTAAACTCATAAGAACTATATGTTAAAAAAAGTAATTATCTATGCTTTTTTTTTATTTCTATATCTATTTATTTTATAAAGTTTACGCATCAAAAAGAAATCTGCAAGGAAAACAAGGGGGGGGGGAAACATTGTCCAGAAAAACACTGAATTTTCAACTTAAAAAAATCATTTTATATTAAAACTAATGAATTTTTTAATGACCTTTTATAATTTTAAGCCTACAACTAGTTTTAAATGATAGATTTTCTTATAATCAGTAATTTTAAGCATACTATCCCACATGCTTTCTTAAATTTAATTACTGATAAGATCTGTTACTTTTATTTAAGATTTTTTAAAAATTACAGTAATTCTATTGTTTTGGGTGAGTTAGTCACCTGGTAAAATCAGTTCAAGGCCATAAACTGTGTTAAAAGAGAGAATAATTTGAAATGTCCAGAAATGTTTTTTAAATTGGTAAAAAAAAAAAAATCGAACATGAGAAAAAATTCGTTAAAAAGAAAATGCACTTCACTATTTGGGAGGTTATTTTACAAAGAAAATAACAAAATGTTCTTGGTTCCAGAAAAAAGTTTGCAAAATAGAAAAATTCGAAAAATAGAAGTTTGCAAAATGGAGGTCTAACTGTATATATATAGCACAATATTTACAGAAATCTTTAATTCTAATATAAAATATACAGTTTTCTAACTTTTATTTAAATTTAATTTAGTATTAATTTTTGAATCATATTGATATAAATAATAATTTTATAAGCATTAATTATTTTGAATGAAAACTCTTAAAAGCCAGGGGGATGAATGCAGCAAATATATTTATAAATGAAAAAGTATTGAAGTTTTATTTTAATAATAAATTTTTTAGCTAAACATAAATTTAAAATAAGAATACTTGTACATATAGATTGCACTGATAACTAAAAACAATCTTGGATACAGAAATATTTTAACTTGAAAGTTACACAGAAATGTATGAATTTCAGCATCTAATGATGTATATTCTAACATTGGGAATAAGAATTTTATCCATCTATTTAATAATCCCACTCTCTCTCTATCTCTCTTTTTAAAGATAACTTCCACCTTTTTAAATCTTCTTTTTTAACTACTGTCTTTATTTCTGAATCAAAAATGACATAACTATTATTTTGACAGCCCCCCCCCCCTGCAAAAAAAAAATCATGTGTTTGCAAACATATAAAAAATTTGTTATAATATGTAATTAATGTTGTGTACAAAATGAAGATCAATGGTAATCCTCAAATTACAACTTAGTTGATGTATTATGATCAAAAAATAAAGTAAAATGCATAGCACTTAATTTAAAGCTAAATTAAATAAAATATAAATGTTACATAATGAAATAAAGAATGTAAATGAAATTTAAATAATTATAAATAAGCAGGAGAGATCAATTCACTACAAAAGCATATTTATTACTAATGCTATAGTAAGATATATATACACTAGCTTTATAAAGTAACTTCAGTAATATATTTCTTGATATATAAAAGATTTATGAATGTTTCCTTACTTTAAAATAACAAGAAATATACTCAATGAAAAATGTCTGAGAACTTTAAAAATATAAGAAAAGAAAACGTTTATGCAGACTACATTGTAAATTAAAGGAATACAAAATATTTCATAGCAGCCATCTCCAATTTCTCTTAGTATGTATAGTTTAACTCCAAGTGATCATTTTTCATGAAATCAGGTATAATATTAAAAAAGTCTTTATGTTCTTCATATTCATATTTAAAGTAGTAAAAAGGGATAAATGAAGGGTATGGTAAAATTATTCACTAGGTGGTAAAATAATTATTAGTAAGTAGCTCTATTAAGAATGTTATGTTAAATTTTAGAATAATCCAAGCTAAGAATGCTAACTATAAGTTTTTTGAAAAAAATATTCATGGCTTGCACAGAAAAAAAAAAAAAAAAAAAAAAACCTAGAATGATATTGTGGAAAGAACTGAACTTTCAAATTGCAACTGTTTAACCACTTGTGCTGGCAAAAAAAAATCACTGACGCATGTACCATAACGGTCCAGTATAACTCGCTGGGAGGCGTCACGCAGTGTGCGATGCCTCAGAGAAAGATTTATACTTTCTAAACTAATTTATTGTGTTAACCTAGAACTTTTTATAGTCAGTTTTGTAGAGGAAAAATTATTTCATAAAAGTCACTATCACTACCATCATGTTTTCTTTTTCTATTTGTCGAAACGATGTCATTAACGTCACTTTTGCTTTCCATTTTAGAATGTGGGTTAAATATTTATAACTGTACGCTATGCAGTGCACTGATGATCTGTACTCTGACAACAATTCCATCTGACGTGCCACGTACATCGTTTTTGTTTCTGTAACAATTCCATGATGACGTACATATCACGTTATCGGCGATTCTGTGACAAAAGAATTATGACGTGCATGGCATGTCTTTCCAGTGCAAGTGGTTAAACATTAGAAAGGTCGAGTATAAAATAATTTTTTAATACAAAAAAAAGAGATTATATCACATTGGCCAATTTTAACAGAATTCCATACGAAGAGTATCACAGGTAATGACAAAATTTATATATTGTAACAATGATTATGGAAATTTTATTCGAGAGTCAACCATTAGTACCAAATGTAAAGTTAGATATCCATGGGGAAAAGTACTGTTTTGTGCATTGAAATACAACTTCAATATTGTATTTAAAATTTTAGAAAAAGAACCTTAATAATGATATGGTATTAATTGATGGAACTAAATATCAAAAGCAAGAAAGCTATCTTGTAAATGGTCAGTGGCATTCATTGCACTGCACAATCACAGGTAAATTATTTTTATACTTGACTAATCCCATAGATGTTGCAGTAATATAATGCTATCAAATGCTTCCCACTATATTACATAGCCCAGTGTTTTGTCACAATTCCAGGTTTTAAAAATATCCTTACTGCATTATATCAGTGCTGAGTGGTCATGGTGGCAAACTTACACACAGTGGTGTTTTTACACAGTTGATTGAATTCTGATTGCCTCAGATCAGTGATTCGTAACCTTATTATCACTGCAGACGTAATTATTTGATAATTTTACCATGGCCCGCTGAGGGTGGGACACGTTGATTTATATTTTAGATTGTTTTGATTCAACACGTTTAATTTAGTTACAGTTAAATATGCCTACAGAAAAAAATAGTTACACCAAAAAATGAATAGAAGTGATTTAACGTGGAATATAATTGATTTCCATGGAAAGTTGAGCAAATCCGAGAGAAATGCACCATTTTATATAAAATGGCAATAGTTTAATGTTCCTTAGGTGGCCCGGCACTATTTGATCTATGGACCTGAGGTTGCAGAGCACTGCCTTAGATGATTCATCACGCACAGAGGCTGATGCACTTTAAATCTGTAATGGCTCAAAGTTCTCAAATTAACATAGAATTCAATTTCAGAGAGGAGGTACTTAATTCTGATGCCCTCCTCATCACTTCACCATGGTTCAAATTATAAGAGCCAGCGCCAACAACTCTCAAGTTGCTCTCTAATCTTCATTTAAATCAATAATCTATTTAAATCATCGTTCAATATAATTTTTCCTCCATTTAATATTTCTTAGCCTAACTGTTATTTTTCTATGAAAGCACTTGTTAAAAAATTTATCACTAAATAGTTAGCATGAATTAACATTCTTTTCTTACATTTTCACCTTTAATTTGAAAATGATGAAAGATCAATGATTCTAACAGGTGGTATTTTAAAAAATACGTATATTGATTGCTTTTGCGTTTTTTAATTGTTAGTGAAATGTTCTTAAACATCACCCTAAACTTTTGTGTACTTATAAAATTGAATCAAATTCATTTCCAGTGGCTCCTTTAAATATAATTTTCTTTATTCAGAATAAGTTTTGCCTCCCCCCCCCTTCCCAATATTTTCTTCAGTAAGTACTTTTTTTTACTTGCAATAAGTTTTATTCCCCAAGAGTGACAAATATTTTCTTTCAGTGAGTACTTTTCTTTACTTCAGAGAGTCCCTTAAGAGTGACTTATTTTCTTAAATCAGTCAAAACTAATAAGATTTATTGAAATGTAAAGATGAGTTATGGTTAAGTAAGATCTTAATTGAATTATTTATTATTTTAGAACATAGTATAGTTTTCTTTTTCAGGAGTAGTTCACTCAAAAGCCACAAAATCAAGGAATGCTATCAAGATAATTAAAGGAATTCCGTTAATTCTGTTTGCCAATGTTCTTATTAAAAATGAGTATGACATTGACAGTGAATCTTGATATTAAACATTTATTTCTATCCTCAACATAAAGAAAATCCAAAAATAAATTATTTAAGATAGTTAGATGAATAAGGTCAATCTATTTTTAAAAAATTAGGCTGAGAACTTATTTTTTGGAGACTTTAATTTTTTTTAACAAAAGGACCACTTAAATAATCTATGCGGTTTAAAATATCTATCTAAAAATAAGTATGTTCTCTTAATCCTTTTCATAAAATCAAATCATTTGTTTATAAAGAAATTGTCAAAAATTGCAGAAATTAAATTATTGATGACCAGTAAGTACATTTTACTTGCAATAAGTTTTATTCCCCAAGAGTGACAAATATTTTCTTTCAGTGAGTACTTTTCTTTACTTAAGAGACTTATTTTCTTAAATCAGTCAAAACTAATAAGATTTATTGAAATGTAAAGAGAGTTATGGTTAAGTAAGATCTTAATTGAATTATTTATTATTTTAGAACATAGTATAGTTTTCTTTTTCAGGAGTAGTTCATTCAAAAGCCACAAAATCAAGGAATGCTATCAAGATAATTCAAGGAATTATGTAAATTCTGTTTGCCAATGTTCTTGTTAAAAATGTGTATGACATTGACAGTGAATCTTGATATTAAACATTTATTTCTATTCTCAACATAAAGAAAATCCAAGAAGAAATTATTTAAGATAGTTAGATGAATAAGGTCAATCTATTTTTAAAA
>BMAV01025653.1:19461-35751 GCA_019973955.1 Trichonephila inaurata madagascariensis | reverse complement strand
AGTTAGATGAATAAGGTCAATCTATTTTTAAAAAATTAGGCTGAGAAGTTATTTTTCGGAGACTTTAATTTTTTTTAACAAAAGGACCACTTAAATAAAATAATCTATGATGTTTAAAATATCTATCTAAAAATAAGTATGTTCTCTTAATCCTTTTCATAAAATCAAAACATCATTTGTTTAAAAAGAAATTGTCAAAAATTGCAGAAATTAAATTATTGATGACATTTTACTTAAAACTTAAATAAAATTTTGAGATAATTAATATTTTTTTGAAATTAAAGATGTATTTAAAATTAATTGAAAGTTACTTCCTTTTTTTAACTTATGGCTTTTTTTTAAAAAATTAATAGTATTAAAGTTCTTTTTTTAAAAAAAAAAAATCTATTAAATCATTTCAACTGACTTATAACAAAATTTTGTAAGACTCTTTTCTAATATGGTGATATATAAAGAATAAATAAAGATGAAAAGATTTAAAACTTTATAAAACAGACATAAGAAATGAACCAGTGTTAAATCTTCATGAATGTGTAATAAATATTACTATTTAGTTATGTAAAAGTATATTTCAGTCATCTATAATTTACAGATACAATGAAGAGCAATGATCTTTATACATGGTGAGTATTTCAATTGCTTCTATACTTACACTGCAGCTGCTTCTGACAAATTAGGTCCAAGGTATTGAACAGTGTCTGGAGATTTTATTCGGACATCTGCTGTTACATAATTATTTACAGATATTTCATTCCGAGCAGCATACTAGAATGAGAATGTAATAAAACTTTTAGTTATTGCCAATTATAAAAATTGGTATAAAAATAATACTTTTAATCAAAGCAATATTTTAAGAAGCAAAAATAAATTTTGAAAGAGGTAGGTTCGAAAAATACTTTTTCTTACAGTGAATGAACTGTGATATAGAAGGACTCCATTTTGTTCAGAAATCTCAAAACGCTGCAACATGCTTGATTTTTTATCAACTTTCCAGATGAAAGGTGTTGGCAAGTTTATATCTGCTTTGGCTACAAGAAATCGATCCTAAAAATGAAAAAAAAAGTTATCTATTAGGAAGAAAACAAGAAGTAATAATTTGATACTGCAAATCAATATATTCTTCATGGCAGCATATCAAATGTACAATTTATAGCAGAAATTTTAGATGCTTTAAACAAAATTCTACCCTTATAAATTATTCAATTATTAAAATAAGATACAAAATCTGCTCCTGAAATTTTTAATGGCTATTAAAGAGGTTAAAAAAAACCATCAAATAGTATTATCTATTTTCGCAACTAAGAAGAATAGTCAAGAATTAACATGTGAATTATCCCTATTGTTTTGTAAAGAGTATTACAATACAATTAACTTAATATCACATCATCATTGGATACAAAATTACACAAGTGAATAGTATGACGAATCTACATCACATTTTACATAAATTAGAACATTCATCAGTGGAAACCAAAGATGACAACAGTTTCAAGAGGTTATGATAAGAATACAATAAATGAATTAAAGTGAAGTAACAGATCCTTTAAAGATTTGGAAAATCAATTCAGAAATCATTCCAGACCAGTGAATACTTTCAGAAAGATAATTTTGACTTATTAATATGTATATGCTGCAATGTATCTAGTCCAACAAAATAAGCAGCATTCATATTAATACCAGAAGATGGTTTAAAACTTATTGATAAATTTTTTACACAACAAGATCAAAATATTGCAATGTAAAAATTCATGACTTGCTCCAAATTGCAACTAATGAATACAATTTTCTCCCAAATATTTTGAACTAAAAGTGGATCAAAACTATGGTTATGAACAGAAACATAGGCTCAAGAATACAAATCCAAAAAACTTGCTACAAGAAACACCGTTTTTATAAGTAAAGTGTGTCTTTTATATTCATTATTTCTTATTTTCACATTGTAGCATATTACACTGCAAACTATTTTTCCAAATAAACCTAGAAAAATTTTAAATCTGCCAAATACAAGACTAATTTTCTTTTACAAAACTTCATACTCACAACTATATCAGACATTTAAAAAATTAACATGAAGATAGCTGAAAAAAAAAATTATATAACTGCTTGCTAGAAAGATTCAATATTACATAATTGAGCCACTCCAGGAGTTTTTCAATCAAAAATATAGTAAAGGCAATTATATTTCTAAACATTTTATGCAATAAAATTAAGCACACATAGCATAACAATAAATGTACATATCATAATGCAATATCTTCCATGCCGAAAAACTAAAAAGGTACCTACGAAATAAGTTATGAATTTTTTTTTATAATTATATATCAAAATCACGAAACTTTGCAAATTCACAAAATTGGCAACGAAGCTTCTCTATAATAAAAATAAACTGAAGATTACCTCACATGATAGCAAATTTTGCCCATCAAAATATCATTGAAAAACTAATATGAAACCTTCGTAAATAAACAAAATATCTGAATAGTAAAATACACATTTTATTAAAACCTTAAACAGAATTTTTCATACAATTCCTGAATAATTATCAAAATAATAAGCCTTTTTGACAAGAATAAAAATAACAAGAAAACATTAACTATACAAGCCTGAGTATTATAATTCTTGAAAATAATTTTAAAGAGTGAAAAATACACATTAAATTCAATTGCTAAAGAAAACAGACAAAAATTTTAGAAGCTATAAATTTCAAACTTATTAAATAATATAATTGTATAAAATACTAACCGGTTTTAAAACCTAACTAATTCAATATGCTTCATATAGAACTTATTCAAAAATGATTTCATAATAGTTAACAAATCTATAATATATACATGCTTAGAATTGATGAAAACATGAATAAAATGAAAATTGAGAAACTCGTATTACTGGAGTGGAATCTAGTTTGTTCAATAATTCTTTTATACATTGACAGGAAATTTATGAAGATTTTCTGTTCCAATAACTGAAATTTTCAAAACCCTTCATCTACAATTATTAATTTCATACATCTTGTCAAATTCGCCAGGAGAATAATAGCCAATAAATGATTCTTAACACACAATTCTATTTTTGTACTCTCCTAAATTTTCATTGCATAAAATAAATGAAATGATTCGATGAAATAATTATTTGAAAAACATATCCTACATGTGAAGAGCATTATCTTTCTTAAAATCAAACAGCAAAGAAATTGCACGCAGATAAATTTAAAAATAAAGGTAAAATTGTTTGAATAAAAAATTTAAACCATTGCATAGCTTAAAGTAAAATCAAAGAATGTGTATAACGAACTGAAGAAAGAATTCTAAAAAGTGAATCAAGATTGCAAGTGGATATGCTGAAAAGATACAAATGAAAATAGATGCTGACATAAAAAATGAAAAAAATTATGTATATCAATGGCATGTATGTGTGCAAACATTTCATTGTTTTAACTAACATTTTGATGTACACATAAAATAAAAGGTCTATTTAAAACAATGTCTTGAAAATTATTAACACACGAATTTCTGTAAGATCCTAACACTCATATTTCTTGAGAAACATAAGATGAAAAACTATAAATGGTATTTCTCAGTGAAATAATCATTAGAATACATAAAGAAATAAACATGAAGAGAATGCAAATTTTTAAGGACAGAATTTTATATTTATAAATATATATATATACTGGAATAACATTATGACCTTAAGAGAATTTATACTAATTTCTTGGAATTAGAGTGGATAGTTTGCTAGTTTATTTCATTATCATTATTATTCAGCTCCCATTCAATTTCATATATTGAGACAAAACTTTGAATGGAGGTTGGTGTTCAGTCTCGACTGCAATACAAGTTGCAAAGTCTAAAAGTGTAACTTACAATATTTGTTTCTTCAAAATATGTAAAATTTAGGGCTTCAAGAATTCTCTTAAGTATTCACACAATATAAAGATTTGAAGTTTTTTTTTATGGACATATTTATAGAGTAATAATTAAAGAAGGAAATATGTTATGAAGAAACTCTCAAAACAAAGAAACTGAATGTAAATGTGAGAAATTATAAGTAATAATTCAAAATTATTGAAAGAGAAATTATAGGTAATAATTCAAAATTATTGAAAATGCAGAAGTGATATTACAGAAACACTAGAAAGATATGACACATTCTTTGAATTGTTTTGCAAATATCGCCTGCAATTAACAAGGAATCTCATTTACTTTTGAAAAATTGTTTGGAAATTGAATGGATTGTGTAATTTATGCTAATAAAAAATTACTATTATTCTATTGCAATGCAGTTTTTTTCTCTAAACAAACATGTTAAACAGAAAATTATTGTTCCAAATTTTAACAAGATGTGACATTCTTTCTTGCTAATTTTTATTATTTTTTAAAAAATGTCTGGAGGAGAAAAAAATTATGTCAGTAATTTGTTTCGCTTTTACTATCTTGTATGCAATTATATTATTCTGAGCTTATAATTAATTCTTTCGGTTTAAAAATGGCTATTTTTATATTAGCTCAGGAAGACTCCCTAATTTAAAAAAATATTTTTGTAAAATTTTTTTACTGTGATAGAATTTAATTTTTAAACCAAAACAAAAGCATGCATATTATTTGCATAAGAAATAAATAAAATCTTCAATATAAACAAACATAATTCTTTCCGAATGCTTGTAAAAAAATTCTTATAGGTAAAAGTAACTTTACATTCGGGATTTAAAAAAAGAATTATAATTTAAAGTTAGTTAGTGATAGTCAGTTAACACTAGAATAGTTTTCAAATATCCTAGTGCTAAAAACATTTAACAATCCTCCATTAGTATTAAATTAATACTGTAAATTAAAAAAATATATTTCAAATAAAAGGTATTGAAAAACATATGTGAAGAAATTAATAGATATGAATATACATTAAAATCTAAAAATAACTAAATGATGGAGTTAGTAAAATGAATTATATTTAAAGTTTTAATTTATGGATTTAAAAAAATTATTTATAAAGAATAAAGTAAAATATTTAAAGTTGTGAAAATGAACTTTCTGAGCAAATATGTCGATAAATGAATTTATATACAGTCAACCCTCCTATAATGCGGTACTCTCAGAACGTGGTTTCTATATAACGCGGACCTGAAATTGCGACAGCCCACCTATAACGCAGTACTCTTACAGCGCAGTTTCCGTTCAACAACCTCGGTTCTTTACGTGCACCCAATGATTGGTTTTAACTGGATATCGTCGGTCTAATTATCAAACTGCGTAACTCCATCGGGGATGCTAATTTAATACAGTAGGGCTAGGCGCCAAGTTGTTGTTTATGTTCGCCAAGATAGGCGATAATTTTACAATATGGTTTACTTTGATATTTTAATCGTGTGATAATGTGGTTGTCATGGGGATAACGTATATTAGTGTTAGTTTTTTTTCTCTTTTTTCTGTGGGATCTCTGCTCAGCAAAAGTAACACATTGTTAAAAATTTTGTGTAATGAACGCTTAAAATAGTGTAAATAATTTACATCTGGAAGTGTAATACATTAATATTATGTTATGTTAATTATTTTATGTTAAAATCTTGCCACCACCTCTCCCTTCGAAATCTAGTTTTATTATGAAATAAAAAAAAGTAGTGATTACACTGATTGAGGAATAAATTAAAAGTGGAGCGCGCACTGAGGCATGGCGTAGACAAAACAAAATGATTAAGGAATTGCGCCAAAAAGGTTTTTATTGGTCTCCATATAACGCGGTATGAATGATGTGATTTGTACTAATTCTGAGTTTCTTATAGCGCGGTTTCCAGACAACGTGATAGACGGTTTCCATAGAACGCGCTACGAATTAGCCTGGTTTGTACGGTTAAATCCGAGTTTCTTATAGTGCGGTTTCCATATAACATGGTATGCACTCACTGTGTTATAGGAGGGTTGACTTATAAGTATTTCACATTGTATAAAAAAATATATATTAATAAATAAACAAATCAAATCCCATAAAACATTTATTTCATGAAATATTTAAGCATATAGGAAAAGACATGTAAATATGTTGCCTTTTGAAAAAGTACAATTAAAAGTTCAGCATAATTATCATAATAGTAACAGATGTACATAAACAGAAGAAACAGAATTTTAACACTACATTGAACTTAGCAACATAAGTAGATCATAAGAATGTGAAATTGCAGAATATATATATATACTATTACACACACACAAACAAACACTTTTCATGCACATTAAAATTTTCCAACACCAAATATTCCTTTAAATTTCAAGTATGAAGACATTCATATACATTTATATATATTCTTTCAATAAAATTGCACATTATAACATTCATATCTGAATAAATCTCTACAAGTCAAGCTTTTTGTTAGCAACAGACAATAAATTTTGTGTATGTGTTCAATTTAGAACATCCACACATTCAAGAAAATGTAATGAAAAGACATCCTGAAATTAAGTGAATGTGCATATATTTCCATTATATGGACATGAAAATTCAGGAAAGCAAATTTTCATGGTCAATATCAGCAAAACAATATTTAAACAAGAATACCAAATGAAAGCCATGTGTGTGAATTCATAAAATATGCAATGTGTATATTGATGATCAGTGTATTGATTTTTTTGTTAAGGTAAAAAGAATTACAAACTATGGTCATATAATTCATCTTATAAAATAATTGATAATGGGTCAATGGTACTTGAAAATGATCATAAAATCCAATCCAATGCAAAGCATTATATCTACCACAAGGTAATGAACATCATATATGAAATAGCAAAAAGGATTGCAATCTATAAACTTGAAAAAATGTATACTTATTTCTTGGCATCAGAAGGAATGCTTTGCCAGTTGTTTTCTTTTAATTTATTCAACTTCAAGACAATCTCTGATACTAAATCAAAACTTCGAAAGTCAATATTACAATACCAGTTGCACAATCTGAAATTGCAGCTAGCAATTACTGGTTCTTCAAAATATGTAACATTTATTTCTTTATTAAGAAATTTTCACAAGTATTTATAATAGAATATATGGATATGAATCTTGTTTCACATATGAATTAATTCCATGATTAAATGAAAATTACACAACTAGTTTAAAATTCTCAAAACTTATAAGTTATCTATTAATATTCTGACAGATTTCAGAATATGCAGAAATAACTATTTCAGATAGTTATATCTGAAAATAAATGTTGCACATCTGACAATTATTAAATGTTCTTCACAAAGATATATTCAACATGATTAATATACACACAACACCAAGCATAAACTGTGTTTGCATATTTTAATGTGACATATAGAAAATATTAAAATTGTGTATTTAATGAATAAAATGAGCATTTCTAAAAATTCTATTACTTTTTAATTCCATTAAAAAATTAATGTTTCAATTCTTAAAATCTTGCTACCTACATAGCTAAAAATGCAAATATGTTATTATAGTTCTTACTAAAATTTTGCCTTTGATATAAATGAAAAAGAAATCTCATTTTTTTGTATGTAGTTAAAAACACTGATAAAAAAAGGTACAGTATGTACCTCAATGGGTAATGATATATAAAATTCTCTAAATAAAGGCAAAGTGATGACTTTCAGGATACAAAATATTTCAATATCTTATATTAATAATCCTTTAAAACTTGTTTTTAATAACATTTTCATATTAAACTTTTTTTCAAAAAATAGGATTAAATTAATATTTTTTTTTTTTTTTACAAACAAGGCAGAAGGGGAAAAAATTCCAATATATTTATAATTTTTATAATTCAGCCTCAATTTAAGCATATATGAACAAAAAGATGACTTTTTTCCCCTTTTTAAATACTGCATTATTTAAAGTAAATTAAATACTGGCGTGAAAGTATCATTTACATACAGATACAGAATATTTGCAGCATATATTAATCAAAATTTCAAAAGAAAATAAACTGCACACATTTAGCAATACTCGTGGAACAGTCAGTAGTGTATAATCCAGATGGTGAATATTTATACAGTTTTTCTTCTATGAATTGGAGTCTCACTAGTTTGAGATAGTTCATAACTCCATCATAGTGTATTCCACATAATCTTGAGATATGCAACAATTGTATGAATGATGAATGTTCAGAACACCACACACATACTTTTTATTGGGAAGTAAAGTTTTTGCTGCATTTCTTTTGTTGCAATGCTTTATTATGCAACATTTGTATGAATGAATGTTCTCTACATCATATTTTTTCATTGAGAAGTCCTTTGCATTTCTTTTGCCACATTGCTTTGTCATGCAAAATGATACAAATCAACTTATAGAGAAGCAAGGTCTCTTATGGAATTTCTTTTATTGTCCACATTGCTTTATTAATAATTGTTTCTTTAAACATACACATCAGTAGTTTATTTTACTCTTTAGCATGTGTCATTAGTCTTTCTATACACTTTGCAAAAATAATGTCTCTTCGGAACATTTTCATGATATATCAACATTTGATATAAAAGTCCTTTAGTAATTAAAGCGCTGGCTATTGCAGAAATCTTTCTCCCAACAATGAAAGTTCTTTAAAGAGATAAATTTAATAATTAAAAAAATGACAAGCATCACATGGAATGTTTAGGTGATAAAAATCTACAAGAAATAGAATGTATTTCTTTGCAATTAAAAATATAAAATATTTTTCTTACATAAAATTGATTCAAAAATTTGAAAAAGCTCTTTTAAGTTACAAAAATTAATCCTCATATTTCTGTACAGTAATAGAATCATCATATGCTTAACATCAATATTACACGTTTGGTACTTTTGTACTAACCGCATGACATTGGCAACCTTTGTCAAATTTCAAAATTTTTTCCCCCAGAAAATGTTTAGCTATTGTCCTTAGGATGGTATCAAACATGTCTCTTTCAGTCGTATCCTATTTATTTTTCTAGATAAGGTAGTCTTAAAGCGTAAATTTTTTGGGTGATTAATCCCCTGGCATACGGTTAATACGAAAGTGCCATAATTTATTCTTCTAAGGCAGTCTTGGGGGCTTTTAACACTAGGTTTATGGACATTTTTGTAAACCTATCTTTACAGGCCTGTCAAACCGAAAAGTACAGAAAACCATAGATTTTCTTTTTTAAAAGTAATTCAATTTAAAAACAATTACAATATCAGACTTGATAAAAGTTAATTCAGATACGTATTTCTATTGTTACAATAACAATTATTAGCAAAAATTGAAAAAGAATAATAGTAATGAAGTCAACATATCCATTAAAATGATGGATCCTGTAAACCTAGTGTTAATACCCAAATGCCTTGTCTAAATGGCAACAATAATTGTTTAGAACAATAGGGCTTCACACACAGAAATACACTTTTAAACTTGCATCTTTTTATAAGATATCAAATATAAATAATACTTGCAATCAAAAGTTATTATACATCAAAGTTGGAACAAAATAAGTGCAATTTATAAAATAATTCTAATTTTGGTACTGAATTAAAAACTTTTCTTGTCTACACAGTAATTTACATGACATTTATTACACTACTGTTTGTAAAAATTGCAGTACATAAAGGATCGTGCAAATTAAATAAACCTTGCAAAAAACGTAAAGCAGGTTAGAATGTGCTAATGATTTTATTATGCATAAATGAACCTTAAAACATCCTTAAATATCCAGGCCAGCCATGTATAAAAACCATTGCAAAAGTACATTGAAATGAGTGTATTGTCATTTGACTGATTTAAAGTCCATATGCCTCTCACCAAAAAAACTTACAGTGTCATATGAGCAAGTATAACAGAGTTTAAATAGAACTGGATAATCAATGTATGTTTTTTAGGGTAGACTCTTTCAAATTATAAAATCTCAATTTGCATGGTACACAGCAGTAATGTGTGTAAGGAAGATGAAAGTGGTGCATGTGATCCTTGAAGAATGGTATAAGTTAAAATCCCATCAGTGGACCACACAAAGTGATGTCACAATATGAACAGACTGTAAACAGTATCTTCAAATGCATTGGTGTAACCTTAGAGCACATCTACAGGAGTGTTAATGTCTGCTCCTACAGTTTATTAATGTCCACTGCATCATCGGTTATATGGAAGGATTCCCCTGATGCTGAACCAGTGAATCCAGCTACAATAGGCTCATCAACACAGTCAACAGCATGTCTACAAGTCCTCTTCTCAGACAAGTTCCTCTACAACAGGCACAAACTTTGAAGAATCTTATTCAGTATCATAAAAGGAATAGAAAGTGGAGTGCTTTGGCCCTGATGCTATTGGATATTAGTGAGGACCTTGAGCAGTGGCACTACATCATATTAGTTGTAGAACTTGAAGTCTTACTTCTTTTGAACACAATCCCAGAGCTATATGTTGCCCAAGCCTTCATAATTGCACAACAGGACAATAGACAGTATGTTCATTGGATATGGTCTCCCATTCAGCATTTTTGGAATTAAATTGGTAGTAACTTGCTTGCACTTTTCATTGGGCATGCGAATCATCATGATTCATATCATGACGTGTAGTGACTTTTATTACTGCATGTAACAGTGGCACAAAATATTGATTTTCAACATTATTTTGTTTTACTCTTCTGTAAATTTGATTGTTTATTTAAACCACTTTTGGTATTACATGGAATAAAAAACTGCTTTTTTATATCTGTTATTCTTTCATTAAGTTATACAATTTGAAAAAATTTAACACAACATTAATAAACAAATTAAATAATAAGTTAATTTTAAAATATACTTTCCAAATGTCATATAGAGAAGCTATCAAAATTTTAACTCATAATATAAAAGTACTAACTCAAAAATAATATTGCAAGTATAACTAAAGCTTTGAATCTGAACTTACACATTCTATATCCTTTTTCATTTTACTGCTATTGTCAGTTGCATCTTTTTTAATAGCAGGAGTCTCAAGTTTTACAGAGTACCTCTTTTTTGCATGTGACTCTTTTTGGTTCCCTTTTTTTCTTTTGGATGTAGGATTATTTGACAAACTTCTTCGACGGCCAGTTTTGGGGCCTCTCTTTTTTGGAAACTGGCCAACAAGATTTTTTGCACTATCCACAGCCTAATGGTAACACAATAAAAAAAAAAAAGGAGTCTTTTGAAAAAAAAAATATTAAGAAAATGTTTAAATTTTAGGATTTTTAATTTAATGAAGCAAAATCTTGTCAACATTAAAAGAAAAATTTAAAAAATACAAATTGAAAAATATTACTCAATCATAAAACAGGATTTCCTTTTTCCTCAACCTTAAAACTTTATGCTGAGAAGGATTTTACAAAAGCAATCATTTAATTTGCATCTTGAATAACCAAATTTTATTCAAAGCATATAAATGAAGGTACCAATAAATGGTTAAGATATTTTTTACATTTAAATAAAAAATGTCCCTTTTCTCAAGTTTCCAAATTGTTCATGGGGGGGGGGGGGGGTTTAAACCACATAAAAATATTTTTTTTTTTTTTCAATTTCAGTTTTTCTTATTTTTTAAAACACAGAATCTACTAACAAATAACAAATTAAATATATATATATATATATATTTTTTATGCATTAAAATATAATTTTTAAAAAAAGTATTAAGGTTCAAGATTACTACACTTACAAAGTAATAAGACATTGCAATGAATTAACACCCAATTATCACAAAATTAATATATATGATTTTAATTTAAGCGTTAGGCTCCTTGAGAATCACATACACTGAACAGTATAAATACTTCATATATGAATTACTAATTATAATTTCCTAAACGACTGCTTTTCACATGGCATAGTTTTAAATCTTCCACGATTACCTGATTTATGGCAAACACTGTAACATTTTATTTCATTATAAATAATTTATGTTTCTTCCAAAAAAATAAATTGTATTGATGAAACTTTTTAAATATACTATCATCTGCAACTTTAAATACTTCTTTGGCTACTATATAGTTCCCAAACATAAAACTTGAAAATATTTATAATAATATAAAGTACATAAATGAAAATTCAAAAAATTACTTCTTCAATTACCTTTGATGATTTGCCCGGAGTCCAGGCAGGATCCGAATCTGTATCATCAAAATTTTCATAATGATCAGAACTAAAATCTGGAGGTTCATCTTCTTGGACAGATGGTCCTATAAAAATGTGAAGAACCCATGCTTCACAATTAATGCATTATCTACAACTAGAATAAAAATGTCATTTGAAAATTTAAATATATTATTCTCTCTTGTTATGGTACTTTGTAATATATACATTACACATAAACTATATGATCAAAAGTATCCAGATAAATAAAAAATTAGTAGGAAGTGGGGGCGCCCTTTTGCTCCAATAACAGCTGACACTCTGTAGGGAAAACTATCAACAAGTTTTGAAAAAGTTGCAGCAGGAATTTCATGTCACTATTGCTGAATAACACTGATCAGCTGTGCCACTAGTCCTGGTCTAGCTTGCAGTTGACACTATAGTTCACCCCATAGATGTTCTATAGGATTCAGGTCCAAAACATCCATGTCTGCAAATCACATCCACACAGGATATGTAGTACCCTGTTTGAATAGGAACTAACCCTCTCCAAACTGTGCAATTAGTATGAAATTGCACAAACTATCAAAATAAGCTCCTGTTTTGAGAGTTCCTTGCACAGGAACCAAACAGCGTAGACCAAACCCTGAAAAATAGCCAACCATTATGCCTCCATCTTCAAATTTCCCTTGTGGCTCAATACAGCTAGTTTTAAGGTGCTTATCAGGCAATTTCTACACCCTGATTTTATCATTGGATTGCCAGGTAATACACCTTGATTCATTGCTCCATAATACCATTTTAAGAAATACTTGGGATTGGCTGCAGTAATATATGACTTACAAACAGCAATTTTGCTATGAAAATTAAGATTTTGAAGTTTGTGACAAACTGTCATTGAGTTGATGTTGCATTCTGAAGCTTCTTGGAAAACAATGCAAAGTTTCAAATCCAATTTTACTTCTGCAAGACATCAAGACATTTGGCATTCCTGATATTAATGGCACTGATCAAGAGATGAAAAGACCCATCTCTTTTTGTAAACAATATGCAAAAATCAATCATTTAGTAAATAAATACTAATGCATATATCAACGTAAGACATAACCACACATAACCTAAAGATCTCAAAAACAGACCACTCCACACAGGCAAACTTTGCCACTTAACTTCAGAACACTCAAAATTTGCCTTAGCTTACTATAAACCTCAAAACTGAACATTTGAGAATTAAGCAAGTTCAAAAGAATGACAAATATGAAATCAGACATTGACCTAGAGGTTTCATCAAACAAAAAAAATTGTGAGAAGAAAATGTTAAGCTATAATTAACTTGTTAAAGGGTTATATTTATAAACTTCTTTCAATAATAAATTTTTTAAAAAAAAAGTTTAAACTTCCTTTCATAACGTTAAATGTTTAAAAAAATTACTTTCATAGAATATGTAATAAAATTATTCATTGGTAGAGTTATCACTTAGATAAAATATTAAAAAGATTAATTCTTTCATAATTTTAATAAAGAACTTTTCAAATAAGAAATTTTAAAAGTTTGCATTTAAAAGTTACTTTTACTTTATGTATAATATAATATGAAGCTAATTTATTTAAGAAATAATATAGAAATTTTAAATTTTAAACAAAGTTAAATTTAGAAAAAAAATATTGCATACCAGGTTCTGGTTCCTTTGATATACTTTCATTTCTCCTGCGTCTAAGAGATCTCAATCTTTCAGATGAAGCTTCATCTTCTTCAACAACCTCCTTTTTGATGAAAGCCGAAGAGTTAGTTTTTGAGTCAATACTTTTTAAAGACGTCTTTCTTGTTTTTGTATTAGTTTCAGATTCTGGTGAAGGTGTTATCTTTGTCTTCCTTCCTGACTTTTTTGGCATGTTACGTTGCTCGTCTGAATTAAATGATGTAGATGTTTTTTCCACTTTTGTTTTGCCTAGCAGGAAATTTTTAGAATTATTAGGATAATTAAGATGTTTTTCTTTGTAGTCATAAGAGTTATCATTATTTTTCTGTTTGGCACTAGTCTTTTCCGTTACCTTACTTAAATTACCTGCATAATGATCCCTACTTTCACTATCGGAATTAACTTCTTTCTTTATATTTTTACCAGAAAAGGTTAAAATTTCAGAACTTGAGGAGTCACTTTCTTCAGCACTCTCATCATCGCTCAAATTCACAGGGAAATCATAAGAACCTCGACAACAATACCACTTATCTGGTTTGTGAGGATCCATTTTGATTTTGAGTTTAAGAGGATCCAAATCAGGCTCTCTTTTAATTTTTGGAATTTTTGTTTTTTCTTTTCTTATTTCAACTTCTTGATCATGAGGGGGCCACTGTGCACCAGGAAAAACTCTTCTTACACGCACAAAATTTATATAACTTGTTTGATATAGTGATTCTCTTTTATCGGTGTTCCTGGTTTTCCTTCTGATTGGAGCAGTATGATTGATGAAAGGTAATATTTCTCTTAAGACATGTTTAGTATTGTATGGCCCATAATCTTCTCTTTTTTGATAAATACTCTTTCTTTTATTATTAAAATTACAAATACTATTGTATTCCAGTTTATCAGCTGATAAAAATGGTTTCGGATCACTTCTAGGCTGAAAAAGTGAACGAGTTAAAGAAGGTGGTGGTAGCATATTTTCAGCGAGACTCCGTGAAGGACTTTTATAATATCCTGTGCTCTCTATATCATGCATATTTCCAGCAAATAAAGAAGCTCTATTATTAAAAATACTGTATTCACTTCTTGGAATAGGACTTCTTCTCCATCGACCACCATTTACTTCAGCTTTTCTTCTCCTACCTCTTCGACCTCTTTTCCTGGGAATATTACTTAAATTACCAGGGTGGCCCTGATCTAATGAGGAACTGTATGAATACTTAGCATTAGGAGTTAACAAACCACTATTCAAATGTTCATTTAATACTGTTGGCTGATGGATTACATTTCTGTGTGAGTTTCCTATATTTGGAGAATGATTTGAGTTGTAATCACTTACTTTAGTTCTTAACTGCCTATTGGTTGTTGTTTCTGAAGTCAAAAAGTTAAGGTTATTTTCAAGATAGGGTGATATAGGATTAATAACATCTTGATCATGAGCTCCTGAATCAACATGAGAATTAAACAAATCAAGTGCTCCTTTATCATCAACAATGTTAGATGATGAAAAACCATATGACCTATCATTCATAATATGATTAGACATCATTGAAGACTGCACAGGATTGATGGCATTCACATGTGAATTCAATGATGAGTTATGTAAATATTTAGGTGGGTGCATGGATTGTCCAGGTGGGATGCTGGAAGAACAAGATCCATACGGAGTTTCATGGCTTACTTTAGATTGCAAGTAATTTGAACTTGATATTGTTGCAGATGGTAATGAAGAAACATGCCCATAGTGCAGTCTTCCTTCATGTGGAACAGTATTAGGGTAAGCATGTGTCCTAGGTGAATGTCTTGTGTTAGTCCCATTTGGCAATTGTGCTTGACGTATGGGTGGACAATAAGATGAGTTAAATGTTACACCAGAACTCTGATCTGATGCATAAGCACCAAAATCAGCACTAAAGTCTGTCTTGGGTATCATTGACTGTGATCCATGATGAGTCATGTTTTGTGACTGTGGTGTCTTAAAACATAAAACATTAGAGGCAGCACTACTACTAGGACTTTGCTGGGTGTTCTGTCCATTCCTGGCAGGAGCACAGATTATATTATTTGCATATGTAACAATATTCCTTGAAGAAGATGTTGCGTTAACAGACGTTCCAGGAGATGACGGAAGGCTACCATTAGAAGTAGTCACAACAGGATTTTGTGCCATGGGGCTCTGTAAATTAGTATAAGCTCCATAATTTTTTGGACTCTCATGGAGATCACTCGAAGGTGAATAAGATGATGAAGTAACAGATGCAGCTGCAGGTGAAAGTGAAGCTGTATCACCAGAATAGGCAGACTGTACCGAGAGTGGTGCGGAATATATATTAGTATTATCTGCATAAGGTCCATTATTAAAGGATGCATTCGTTTTTGGAGAAGGTGAAATGAAGTTTTCATTTTTTCTTTCATAACGACCCATTTGTGTCATGACAGATTCATGAGGAAGAACACCAAATGGACCAGGAGAGGGCTGATCCACTGGTGGAGAATGATAGGAAATAGATGGTAACTGTCCAGCATAGTTACCATTTTCAGTTACTTGTCCAACATAGTTTCCGTTTTCGGTAACCTGTCC
>BMAV01025653.1:0-19361 GCA_019973955.1 Trichonephila inaurata madagascariensis | reverse complement strand
TGTCCTGCATAGTTTCCGTTTTCGGTAACCTGTCCTGCATAGTTTCCGTTTTCGGTAACCTGTCCTGCATAGTTTCCGTTTTCGGTAACCTGTCCTGCATAGTTTCCGTTTTCGGTAACCTGTCCTGCATAGTTTCCGTTTTCGGTAACCTGTCCTGCATAGTTTCCGTTTTCGGTAACCTGTCCTGCATAGTTTCCGTTTTCGGTAACCTGTCCTGCATAGTTTCCGTTTTCGGTAACCTGTCCTGCATAGTTTCCATTTTCGGTAATCTGCCCAGCATAGTTACCGTTTTCGGTAACTTGCCCAGCATAGTTACCATTTTTAACTACTTGTCCAGCATAACTACCATTTTTAGTAACTTGTCCTGCATAATTACCATTTTTAGTTACTTGTCCCACATAATTACCGTTTTTAGTTACTGGTCCAACATAATTGCCATTTTTAGGACTATGAAAATTATTTCCATCATTTTGATGCAACGAACTTGACGTCTTGGCATAGCTAGATGATCCATCTTTACCATCTTTGAAAACACATTCTGTAGCTTCCTTTGGTGAGATAATGCATTCATAAGTGGTATTAGCCAATAGTGATGTAACTGATGGATCAGGATTTGCTCTTGTTGATGAAAGTACCGGTCCATTGTGACATGATGGCAAGTGCATAGAACTGGAACTTACATCATCATAATTATTTAAATGATCTTCATGAACAATGGGAGGTGGAATATGATGCAATCCCCCATTCAGATAAGTCGTGTTGTATGCAGACCACTGACTTGAGTTCATATTTATGACTGAAGTATCATGGTTATCCTGAAAATGATGATTCAGGAACTAAGCAAACCATTTAATAAAGAGACAGTAAACAAAAATGCACCTCCAGTTCAAATATTATCTAGGTTTTAAAAAAGCTAGTGCCTTTCAAAGAAAAAACAGACAAACATTTTCTCAAAATAAAGAAAAAGATAACATTTTAAAATAAAAAAAAAATTTACTTGTCTAAATAATTAAAAGAAAATAAAAAGCAAGACATTCAAAATGTAATCAGCAGCTACAAAGAAAAAAAGCAAGCATAAAAAATCATAATAATCAATAGTAAAAATACATAATTTAATGCAACATACAGATGAAAAAAAAAAAAAAATTCCCATCAACAAGACAAAAGCAAGTATATGTCATCCAAAAGTTAAAAGCAGATTTACAGCATATCATATATAATTGCATTGGATACTTAATTTACACAGAAATAATATTGTTACCAAATAAAATTCTGGAAAAAATTATGATAAAAATATTTAAATTTGCTAGATTATAAAAATTGATACTTTTCAGTAATCGGGCACAAATGAAAACTGACAGATATTGCTATCAGACAAAATTTCTCTCTCATCAACTATAACAATTTTTCAGCATTCTTCTCGTGATTTTTTGTGATAATAAAATAAAATTAAAAACAACTAACAGTAAATAGATTTTATTTCAGCATATTATGCGTTTCATTGCCAAAAGAGTGCCCACTTGCAAGATTTATGCCCATTAACTGAAAAGTACCAGAAATTTTCATGTAAGATAACAGTAAAACCCTTTTACATCAGAATTTTCCAAAATTAAATACACACAAATCAGTTATTACTGAGAACCTTCAAATAAAGGTTTATTAGTTAATGTACTGAACTTAAAAGTAAATAAAAAATATGAAGTTATCTCAAAAATATTTGTAAGACACACTTAAATTTTTCATCTATAAGTAAAATTTAAGTATACTTTTGTTTGAAATGTTTGCAAAAATGTCAATTAAAATATATTTTATGTACTTATATATTAAAATTAAAACATTAATTACTAAGAAATAATTAATTGAATTAATTTTATTAGATAAAAACAATGATAAAATTCATTATGCGATTCTTTATTTCATATTTAGTTCTTTCACAAACTTGGATACTTATGAATTAGCCAATCGAACAATAAACAGAAGATGCTTTTAAAGAATTTATGATTTAAATCACACATTTCATTATTTGAAATTCCTTCATTTTAACAAGCACATAATTTAATTGCATACAGTGCCTATTATCACACTTTTCTTAGATAAAATGATCCTGTAACTTTAGTAATATTTTCTACGGAGGAGAAAATACATTATAAGTCCAAAAATTTTTTATCATTTTTGGCAAAAAAATAAGGAAAAATAAGATAACTTATAAACCAACAATGTTATTGTATTTGAGCATATTATGAGAATATTTTTTTTAATTGGCTGTAAATCATGGTATCTCGAAACAGTTTTTGATGTAGCAAAAATGATTGATGAGAAATTATCCTTTTTATAAAAAAGTGATAATAAATATATAGCTTAATTTTTAATATTTTAAATATACAATTAAAATTATATCTGCATTTTAAAAACCTCAGGAAATAAGAAAATTTTACTTTACAAAACAGAACAAATTTTTTTCTGTTTAATAACTGATGATATTTTATTATAAATAAAAAATTAATCTCAAATTTTATAACCTTTTAGCAATGTATATATATATTTGTCTCTGCAGACATTTTAACATTAACATTTCAAAATACATAATGTTAAACATTTCAATAAACATTTAAATAATTTGTATTGGTTCAAGATAGGATGAGAATACTTTAAAAGCAAACTTTAAGAATGATTAGCAACTAATTAAGTATAAATTAATCAAATAAATTGCTCTTAAAGTTCAACTTTATTTTAAATTGGTTTTTGAATTATTAAAATTTTTTCAAAGATGAAAGAATTTAATTACTGTGAAAGAGAAGCTTATTTACTTGAAAGCACATAAATACATGTAACATACAATAACTGATTTCAATAAGTTATCAATCTAAAAAAAAGTAAAGATTTTACTAATTAAAATTCAAAGGGATAAATAAATTATTTTTTTTAAAAAAAAACAGAAATTCTTGCATACACTAAGCCAAATAAATAATTTACATTAACATTTCAAAAATGAAATTTAAGATTTTCAAACACAATTTTCCCAACACAATTCATTTTCTTATTTAATAAGTTTTCTTGTTTGTTTATAGTTATATTAAATAACATAATTAAAAATATACTACACTGAAACCTTTCTTCCCATTAACTGAAATACATATACAAGAATATAAATGTAAATAATTTAAAACTATTCCAAATACTAAACAAGTGCATCCATCATGCTAAGGATTATTTGCCTGCACATCAAAACACACATTTAGCTATAACATAAATTTAAAAAAACAAAGCACAACACAACATAGTAATATAAATAAATGAAAATCTATTTAAAAATTAATTTCAATTCAAATAAAAGAAAATACGCAACTAAACATCGGATTCAAAGAGATACTTTACTTAAGCTCACAGAATCTCTCTCAAAAACATGGATACCAGAATCAGCTGAGTATCATGCAAGCATATTTAGCGATCATGAAATATAAATACGGTATACAATATAATTCTGAACAATACTAAAGTAGTAAGGAATTGATTATAGAATACTTACCACATCTAGATTTCAAAAGTTTAGTTTTTACTACAGCCGTAGTCTTGTTCTTGCCATTGCTAACATCGGCCATCTTAAGATACGAGAGAAACCCAATGTCATTATCGAACGCTAACTGTAAACAGGAAAGTCGTATCTCCGCGCACGATCTGATATTGGACCGCAGTTTTAAATTTGCTCCGCCTGATGGCAGAAATGTTCACTAATCAAACTTTATTTTTTTTATAATATATAATTCTTTCTATTCAACTTGGATGTTTTTGACAGTTACTGATTTCTTTTAAACTACGAAAACTGATGCAAAATTTATACAAAAACAATTTTTGTTGAAATCTTAACAGCGTGAGGTTGTATTTGTTTCAATATTTGTATTTTTCTTTAAAGTTTTAAATAAGATCAAAACAATTATGCATCTTTAACAATATCCCCAGTAAAAATTTTCTCCACAGCAAACAAGAAATTTAAAAAATAAAAAACATATGAAAAAAAAATTGCTGCAATAGAGGCACGCAAAAACAGGAGAGGTAAAATAGAGAAACAATTGAAATTTCTTAAGTTGGAATCAAATATTAATAGAAAAATTAACATAACCTATCATTTTAATATTTAGTTATAATTTTTATCGTTGATTGGAGAAGTTGCCGAAGGTGTCTAGGTGTTTGAGATTCCTTCCTCACCCTCTAACTACATCAGAGGTTTCTTAGGAAAGAAAATGCAAAAAACAAATGAAATACATATTAATAGATGAGTAACATTTTTTTTTTCAAAATGCACTACACTTATTTTTAATTATCATTAGACTTCTGTCAGATATGAATTTTTTTTTTTCGATAGCTAACACGTTTACTTTTAACAGAGGATAATTTTTTTAATAATTCGTTTCCATTGTTAAAATTATAGAAATAATAAAAATTTGCTTCATGGTTATCAACCATAAAAAAAATGAATAGATGAATAAGATAAGTATTTTAGCCGACGAAAGCAAAAAGAACGCATAACTTGAATACCACAAAATTATTCGAGTTTCTTTATATTATACTAATTGAAAGAAAAGTTTAAATAATCAAAAAAAAATGATGATACGAAAAAAAGTTAAAATGAGAATGGTTGTAGAGCATATAACATAGGTGTTGCTTTAAAAACAGTTTCCTGATTGGATGTTTCGAAATGGAGGCTGTACAGTTCATCAAAAATCTAAATAGAATGCCCCTCTCCTCCAAAAAAAAAAGGTTTGAGGGGCTGAATTCCTGTATCGAAGAATGCAGACCAAGAGAATAAAATTTCCAAGAAAATATTTTCCTATTTTTCTAAATCAGAACTTCTTGAATAGGAATCTCTCTGATTAATTTTAATAGATTAAAAAATATTGCGGAATTCACAGAGGCACAAAAAAAGCAATAGCTTAGCAATATATAAGTAACAGAAAAGTAGGAAATACATTATACATAAAGTAAAAACATAAATATACGTAACACACACATACGTATGTGTTTGCGTGCGTGTGTTAGAGTAATAGTTTCATACTATACTTAGTTATTTTGTGAAATAATTAGGTATTGTATAAACTGTTCAGCTACTTAATTTAGCTGGTAAAAGCACTTATATTAATTAAAAATATTACATTTCTTTTTTTAATTCTGAACGCAAAACATAATGTATTTAATATATCACCGATTAGGCAATTGTTGTTGTATTAAAAAGTTAATCCACTAATTAATAATTAAGCGTATAATCCAATAATTGTATATATTAGTCAAGTAGTCATTTATTGAATGAAGGACCTAATAATTTTACTAAATAACGGATTCCTTCAAAGATAATAAATATTGCTAATAATAAGAAGAAAAAAAAATAATACCTTTACACTTTTTTTTTTCTGATTAATGATGGTCAACTAAAATTTTATTTCTATTAGATCAGGTTTCTTAAGGAAATATGATGTTCAATAGAATGCTTCTTACAGTAATAATAAATTATATAACCTCTCTCTTTGTTAGAACAAAAATAATTTTTTTTTTCATGCAATTATTCAGACGACTATTTTTTACTTCATCACAAAATAGAAACTAACTATCATTTAAATCATTCCTTTAATATTAATTAAAAATAAAAATAATTCAGAATTGTTTTCACAGAACAAAACTGTGGTTAAGAATCATTAAAGCATTCCAAATTAAAAGAAAATAATGCAAAATGTTTTCATTTCTATTTGAATAGGACAATGGTATTACTTAGCACCGCGCGAATAAAAAATGAATGATGAGAAAGGTGAAAGCTAAAAAGTAGATATTCTTGAAAAATTGTCTTTAAAAACTGTCAAAATCAAACACATAGATGTAATCAAGTACATACGCTAAATATTTAAATTGAAATTATTTGGCCTTTTTAAGAATATCTAGTTTTTTGATACATCAACAGATGGCGCCACAAAATGAGGTTCACTGTTTATGTGCATATTATTCGTTGCCTTTATGATTAAAAGAAAACACAATTTTTTTTTTTTAAAAATTAAAGGAAGTTTTTTTACAAAAATTTAAAAATGTAGATTTTTGGAAGCAATAACTCCTCTATTGCCCTCTCATTTTTGAAACACCCGCGCAAATATTGTATGACATCACAATGCAGATGAGATGACATTTGCTCTTCTAAATAGGCACATGTCACGCGCAATATGTTTTTACCATGTCAAGCATTTTAAAGGGAGATCCTGTCTGCACTTAAAATTTTCTGTTTAATTTTAACACAAATAGTTATTAACATATTTATAAAAACATTTCATCTTATTTTTGTCAAAAGGTACGAATCGCGTTAGATCAATACCAAAACATTCAAAAATCTAAAATAAATAAATAAAATCATAAATATTACATTTAAACCTGAGAAAATATGTTTCATGTTATCCAATTGTTTTTAAATAGTCTCGGGTTCAATATAAGTTCACATTAATAATATCTGTCGTGTGTGTGTGTAGCATACTTTTTTAATATAATAATTTTTTTTATCCAAGAAATATAAAAATAATTTTGGATACATTTTTTTTTATTAAATAATATATTAAAAATCATGATTGTACTATGTCAACAAAATCAGCCTTGTCTTTTAATAAAAACAATCGTTACTTTTCTTTGAATTCGACAAATCAGATTGAAATGATATTAAATAACAAAACATTACTCCTTGATAAGACATTTTATAAATTTAATAGTGATAATTAATATAAATAATCTTTTTCAAGGGCAAAAAGAAGAGACTGTCATGAAAATGATAGTAAAATTATACATGGTTATCATAAATATTCAAAAAATAATTTCTTTTTCTTTTACGAAATGTTCAGAATAATTCCCAATATTTTATTTACTTAAGAGAATTTGATAAAAATTTAACTTTACACTCATTGGCTTAACGCTCAATTTTCAAAAAATTATTTGATGAAAACATTTGATGAAAACATTTGATTTTCTCCAACATCTAGAATTAAGGTATGCCATTTGATTTCATCAAACTGTACTAGATGGCGCCATGTATCGAGAGTACCATCAAGATTGCCGCATTGTGTGGGTGGTTAAATATTAGTGTACTGTATTTTCTGCTTTCTTTTAATTGCCGATAAAAAACTGCCATGAATTAAAAAATATTCAGAATATTTCTCTAAGGGGTATTGCGAATTACAAATGTATACACCTTTTAGAATTCCTTCTTAAACATTGAAAAAAGCGCGCGAAAACCTCGTATGACGTCACAATGCAGATATGATGACATCTTCGGCTGAATGCAGGCACGTGCGCGTGCTGAAATACATAACGCACTGTGTTTAGTTTCAATGGAAACATGTTATAGTCTAAATTTAAGGTCGAATTTAACGTAAAAGGTGCCTAATTTGAATTATTTTTTCACGTGTTTCATCAAATTAAGAATAATAACACTTGTCTTTTTGTGAATAAAATTGATAATAGTTTATCGAAAGATATTCTGCGACTGGCAGTAAATTTAAAGCAAATTGAATACGTTACTTAAAAAGTACAGCATGCTCAGTTGGAAAAATACAAAATCCTTTATGCTTGATACAAATACTAATAAAACTATCTTAAAATTATTCATTTTTTCTTTTCTGTTTTTTTTTTTTTGTATGGTCATTATACGTTTTAAAATTTTCGTAAGAGATGAAACAGAAAATGTCATGTATTGTAAATTATAGGAATCATTCGTTATTTTTTTTTTAAATGGAAACTTGGGATATTTATTTTAAGTTATCTACCTTTTTTCTGGTTAAAATGTATTCCAAACGTTGTTTCCTTTTTGTATTCTGATGTGTATTCTTGAAATTTCTGGACAGAGGCAATTGGCAATCTTAAATACTTTTTTTTTTTTGTAGCTTAAATTTTTTTAAAAAAAAAGATCACGCCAGCGAATCAAAGAGATAAGGAATTTGTAGTTAGTCAGAAAATTAAGAATTATTTCTCAGTTCTATTTTTATTTAGCATATTATCATCGCTATTTTATGTATCCTGATATCAGGAATTGCACGTTGAAAATCCAAATAAGGAGTCGAGAAATGAGAGGTAAAAATGTTCGCATTTCCTGTGCAATATCCCTTGTATTTCATTTCAGCATTGATTAAAGAGTCAAATCCATTCCATCTTCCCAAAATTTAACTCATTATTATATCTTGCGTAAGGAGTGTAGAATAATTGTAAAATATAAAAAAATACGTCATCTTGATAGATTTCTGCAATACCATCTTAAAATATATAATGTTTAAGAAATGCTGTTTATATGCCCTCAAAATTGATCTTGTAGTTTCTTCTCAGTTCTAGATTTGTTCTAGAATATTTTTTTGAAGTTTTAATCTATATTTTAAAGTTTTTCAAAATTCATGTTTTAAAGTTTTGTTATTAATTTTACCTCCTCTATCACTCCAGGACTATATTGAACTGAAAATTTGCCTCTTTTAGACATGCATTTCTATTTGTAAAATCGAGGTTTATTATTATTATTTTTTAATTTTTGTTTTGTTCTTTAATTTGTTCTTTGGAATGGATTAAGATCTGTACGTTTTAAAATGAAAGAAAATTTTAAATGAGAGTTAAAGATTTTTTATAATTTAAACAAATATTTTTTCGAGGTATTATTTTCGAAGTAAGATCAATTTAATTCAGTTTATATAGTTTTACATAAACGCCAGTCAAAAAAAAAAAAAAAATTAATTTTGTACAGCTAGGTTAACTTTTAACTATTAAATTTATAACTACTGGCATTTCTTAAAACTTTCTAGTTTACACTACTGATAAAAAAAACTAATTCAAGTACAAGACATAATGGTAAAAATAAAAACACCCAGGGAAAATCATTGATTGGCGTTCTTTATAAATAATATTCGTTATATGAGGATGATAAAATTCTTAATAAAGTTCAGAGAATTTAAATTTAAAAAAGCACAACAGCTAAATATAAAAAATAATATTCATTATCTATAATAATGAGATACAATTATACATTTTTACTACTACGTTCGGAACCATGATTTTAAAAAAAGCGCATAAATGTATAGTTTTCATGATATTTAGTGTCACTTAGATTAGAATATATGTATAAAATTGTTTTTAAGGACATTATGACAAAAAAAATTATTTAAATACAATATTTTGGCAAAAAATTAACTTAGAATAACCTTTTTTCCAAATGTTCTCCTTTTGTAAAAAATGTTTCTATTGTATTAATATTTTGCCTGTATATAGCTCAGACATGTTTACAGAGGCTCAACTATGATTTTTGAAAAATTCACATTATTTTCAGAGTTACAACCATTTGAAATAATTATCGGCGTATTTTCTTAAAATTTCTCCCTTCTGTTTTCGTAAAACATGGATAAACCGACTTCCAAGTTATGCGTTTCAAAAATTCTAGTTGAGCCTCTGTACAGAGGTCTGAGCTGAATACTGGCAAAATATTAATATAATAGACGCATTTTTTACAAAAGGAGAACATTTGGATTAAAGGTTATTCTAAGTTAATTTTTTGCCAAAATATTGTATTTAAATAATTTTTTTTGTCATAATGTCCTTAAAACAATTTTATACTTGTATTCTAATCTAAGTGACACTAAATATCATAAATATTATCCATTTACACGCTTTTGCAAAATCACGGTTCCGAACGTAGTCGGATACCTTAAAAATCAAATGAAGATCTGCAAAACACTTTTAAAATAACAATGTTAAAAAAATGATTGTTTCTCTCATTTATATTTTATTAAATATCACATTCTAATCAAGCAAATTTTTATATGATTTTTATATTTTAATTCATATTTAAGCATACATTATTTTTTCTAACATACATCTTATATTATACTTGACATTTTAAGGTACTGAAACATTTAAATATGTGTTTTTTTCTAAAATTGTAAAACAATTATGAATTGGGAGACAGTTGAGGAATAATTTTTTCGATTAAAGTAATTTTTTGTGAAGTTTAGAAAAATTATTTTTAAAAACAACCCATTATACAACTAAGAATTTTCCGCGTAAAACGTATACATTATAATCTCCAAGTTTAATAAACCGTTAAAGGAAGTTTAATAACAGAGTATAATAGAATTAATAGAACTTATATTATAGAGCATTTATATTTAATTATTTGAAAATATTAATAGAAAAAACTGATTTAGTTGAAAAATTGAAAATAATAAACAAAATCACCCCCGTTCTTCAGTTTTAAATGAGTACTACAGAAGCGTAGTTGTAATCTTAACACATCCCAATAACGCGTCGTGTGGAATATTGGTGAATGCAGCAAACGGGGTTTTAGTGGACGAAGGGGTTCTAAGTATTCGTAAGGTGCAGTCTCTGGAAGATAGAAAAATTTGAGTAGTCAAAAACTTCTCCATTACGCTGACTGAAGATTCCGTTTCTAATTTCAAACTAACATACTACATTCCATTTTACTTTAGACAACGAGTCTTTGATTGGAACAGGACTCGAACCCAAAGCTCGTTCAGTATATCACTACTGGTAAAGTCTGTAATCTCAAACAATCGAGCAACCCCGTGGTTCTCTATATGCACCAGTTCAACTCACTTTTCTAGGTACACACTACGAAAAAGGATTGCCCCTGTAAAACGTGTTTTATGACACATAGAGTGATTCAGCGGAGAAGTAGCATTTCACATGCTACAATAAAACATTGTAAACATTTCTGATCACAAATGGTAATAACAACTAAAAGACTTTAAAGAAAGTACAGTGAATTGTATGAAATATAGTTTGAAGTACAGTTACAATTTTTTATCTTTTACTATTCAATATTTTTATCCTAATTTCGGAATTTTGATGCGAGTTGATTTTCTTTTATTTATTTATTAACGTTCGTTTTTAGAAATAACATTAGGGCTATTGGCGAATGATCTCGTAATTTTGAACCAAGATCAAGTTACACGAATTACAATTGAGTGTTGGAGCCCCACTGTCCAATTTTCCACATCACTCCAGTAACACTATAGCCAAGTGGTCATGGTCACGAGGCCGGCTTTGTTTCTGTCGAGTCATGGACTCAAGTCCTGATGTCACTAATGACATACAGTGTAGAGGGGCTGATGCATATTAAATGTGTTGGATACTCACGTTGGCGCAGTGCGGTGGTTTGGATAATGGCATGCCAGCTTAGATGTCACCCTTATCATTTCACCAAAATTCAAAATTACGTGGTGTGTCACATTAGTCATCGTATTGCTTCTGAGAACGACCTTAAAGAATAATTAGTCCACACCACTCCATTGCAAATTATTATTATTGACACCACTTCGAATTATTTTAAGAGGACTTTCGATTCTTTGAAATGAATTTTTGAAAACATTCAAACATTTGTTTCTTATAATAAGTATTTATTTTACTGATATATATATATTATCATGATAAACTTATTTAAAGATACAATTTGATTTTAAAGTATTCATTGAAAACATCTTTATTTTACCACACATTTGCATTTTTTGTTAATTTATCGAAATCTGGTCCTTTGCTTCTGCAACAAATTCTCAATTTCCTGTAACAATAAGTTTCTATAAAGTATCTATGAAGAGAATCTACTTCAAAAGATTTATTTACAAAATCTATAATTTTACACTTTATTTAATTTTTTTTTCTTTTTATCACATTATAAAGCTGCACCAAGGCTTTTGGTGACGGATCTCGTAATTTTGAATCACGATCAAGTAACGAGGATGACATCTGAAAAAAAAAAAAAAAATAGAAAACACAAGCACACACACAGTTTGATTTAAATTGAAATCCAATGTTGTGTTAAAAAATTAGCATCAAATTATGAAATGATAGATAATAATGTTAATATATATTAGATATAATGTTAATTTATATTATTATGTTATATTTTAATATATATTATATATAATATAACTAAACATTACCCTCCCGTTTCGCTGGGTATTTTAGGACGTTGTGTGAATATATACTGTTTATATATAAATATAAATTATTGATACCTAAGTCCTAGTACAAAGCGTTCGATTGCATTGAAAAACATTCTTATAACTCTAATTTCTCGATTTAAAAAGGACAGGACTTCTAAATAATAATTTCTAAAATTGAAGTATAATTATCTTATAAGCTCATAGTATAATAGTAATTCCTCAATAGTAAATTTCAGCAAAACCCATTTTTAGTGTATCTCTACTAATAAAATAAAAATGCTTGCCAAATTTCGAGTATTGTGACGGGCTCGCGCGTCTTTTCTGTAACATAACCTCTGGGTTCTTTGACGGCCAAGATTAATGGCAATTTAGAGAAAGTTCTGTTTGGAAAAGATAGAAGTGTAATTTGACGGCCTACCAAAGAATCGCAGATTCCTAGCCATTACTACAAGGTGCATACTATTGCACGCGCGCCGATCTGTCTCTCTGAAAGTGATTGAACCGTTGCGTAATTCAAGGTAGGACAGATTATTTGATATCTGAATTCGTAATATTATTAGAATTGAAAGTAGGCGGATAATATAATTATTTAGATAAGTGATCCAAGTTGCGCGATTCGTTTTAGCTACGGCTACGTGTTTTGGTTTATTCTCACTTAATATAAGTTTGTTCAGTATATTAGAAATTTAAGTTAAACTCTTAATAAAGTCATATTAAGAATTCTAAAATGTCGATTCATTTCGAGAACCCCACACCTCTAATTCACGCTGAAAACCAAAGATATGGTCGACAAAGATCGACCATATCACAGTCTAAATCTAACTTTTCAAAAATGGAAATTTTTTTTATGAATAAGCGACATAAACATCCCTTTAAGTTTGGATTTCCGACCCGATCCTAGCGGATTTCAAATTAGCAAAACAACAACAACAACAACAAAAAAAACAACATTTTGTTACTGTAGGTTTGGTGGATCGAAAAAGGGATTTTTTTTTTCATCAATACGCTCCAGTAATTCTCGCCTTTCTCATAGAACTCGATTTCTGAAAAATTCGTTCGTGGCAGATCTCTATTCTACTCAAGAAACATGCTTAGCAAATTTCAAATATGTGGATCTAACAGTTCAAAAACAGGAATTTTTATCTATACCATCCCTTAACCCTTCGCTGTTCCTCTTTATGTCGAATTTGCAAAACCAATTCTTAGTTTAATTTTACTCCATGAAAGGAATATTTAACCAAATTTCAAGTCTGTAAGCACTGGCGTAGCTAGTTCTGAGTGGGCCCTGTATCCAAATTCCTTAGGGGCCCTTTTTTAGATATGAGAACCCTGTTAGAGGGACTGCAGTTACCCATGTTGGGGCCCCTGTAGCTTGGGGGCCCCGTATCAATGATACGGCTGATACGGTGGTAGCTACAGCCCTATCTGTAAGTCTAATAGTTCCAAAACTGGAATATTTATCCGTTACGCTCTTTAAACCCCTCTCAACTCACCTTGGAAAACGATCTTCGCAAAACTTCTTTTGTAGCGGATATCTACTCCATTAAAAGAACATGCTTTTCAAATTTCAAATCTGTTGGTATAATAGTACAAAATGGGATCCTCTTTTGTCTACACTGATGAAATAATAATTAATTTATCGAATTGCATGAGAACTGAACTGAATGAAAAACCACACTGTTTCTAGATAAAAATGCAAATCTTGTACGTCAAATACGTAAGCGTACGCGAGTGTGTAGACGGAGCCAGCAGAAAAACAGGCTTTATAAGCACGTGCAAGTTAAGATGTATTGTGTTCTCCAGCACACCTCGGCGAATTCCTAGGTGTTGTTTTGAAGCAATCGGTTCAATTCGAATTGTAACAGTAAAAATGAGTAACCACCAATGTTTAGATGATGGAATGAGATGGCGAATTGCAGCGAGGCTAGAAGCAGGACAATGTCAAGGACAGATTTGTAGAAAATTCACTTTAACGCCCAGCGTTGTGTGTAACTTACCAAAACAGTTCCAGGATACTGGATCCATTGAGAGAAAGCCTGGTCAAGGTCGTCCAAGAGCCACGACGGCCAGAGATCGCAATTTGTCGATTATAGAGAGGCGTAACAGCGGGGCTAAAGTTTCTCAGCTCTCTCGTTACTTGTAAACAGCCACAGGAACCCGTGTATCTAGAGTGACTGTTTCAAAAAGACTTTATGAGAGAGGGTTGTTTGCCATAAGACCTGCTGCTTGCGTCTCGCTCACGTCTACGAACAGGAGAGTCCATTTAGCATGGTGCAGACAGCATAGAGATTGGAGTATGGATCGATGGGCAACCGTTCTGTTCACTTATGAGTCCCGTTTTAGCCTAAATACCGATTCTCGTCGTACGTTCAAATGGAGAAAACCAGGGACCCACTACCAACCCTCCAATGTCCGCGAAATCGACAATTATGGCGGAAGAGGTTTAATGGTTTAGACAGGCATCATGTTGGATGGCCGTACACCTCTCCATGTCTTTGAAATAGGCTCTGTGACTGGTGTAAAATATAGGAATGAGGTCTTGGAGCCCTATGTTTGCCTTTTCAGGGGTGCATGTGGCCCCGAGTTTCATTTTAATGGACGATAACGCGAGGTCACATAGAGCTCTTCTGGTCGACGAATTTCTATAGGGGGGAGGATATTCGCCGTATGGACTGGCCAGTCAGATCTCCAGATCTCAACCCTATAGAGTATGTTTGGGATGCTCTGGGTGGGAAATTGTAACTCGCAAACCCCCTCCGAGAGCCATCCAGGAAATGAAAACAACGTTGCTGAACGAGTGAGACCAATTGCCACAAAAACTGATATACTGCTTTATTTCAAGTGTGACATCATGCTTAGAGTACTCAATAAGTAGTATATATTGTTGGTATCTGGACTAAACACCTATCGAAAAATGTTTTGTTAGTAGCTGGATTAAAAAGTCAATTGATTTAAAACTAACTTGAATCAATGCTTAAAATATGTCATTCATTAGAGGCTGCAAAACTATTCTATTTTATTTTACGTAGAGAAACTTCTCTTATAAGAGACTCTCGATTGAAAAATAATTTTAACGAAAATGTAAATAACTACTTTAGATTTAGCTAGTAGAGAATCGATGGCATGGAAGCAAAGAACCCGAATTTCTATGTAATCGATTCTTTTTCTTGGTTCAATCCTGATAAACGCTAAGTTATTGGAATTTCTATGCAATCGATTCTTTTTCTGTGTTACAGATTCGACCCCAGTAAAAAAAAAATTGGATGATTAGATAAGAAGCGTATTTTGTGAATATATAAGTAAGTTCTCACACCATAATTATATTGATTCAAGATTAAGTCTGTGACGTCTCTCGCGTTCTTCTTCTAACATAACTCCTAAGTTCTTTGACGGCCACGATTAATGGCAAAACTTTTCCAACCCAATACCAAGATGAGAAACGGATCGAATATGCAAATGAGATATACTTTAAAAGGATAGAAAGTTTGGTGAGATAGAACGGCAAGCCTAGAGATAACTTAGTGCGGAATTGTTAGGAAAAAAGGTTAGACGTCCTACAGCTCTAGAAGAAGGATACGCTCATCGCCATTAATAATAAGAAGGATTAAGAAAGCTTATGTAATCTCTCCTACAATTAACATAATAGGAATTACTTCAACCTAGGAAGGAAGGTGACTCTATAAAAGGTAATATTTTGTATAGGAAGTTAGATTAGACAGTTAATTAAATATAATTAAGATAAGTGTTCTAGTTGCGCGATCTGACTTGAATTTAAAGTTTAATTGTTGGCTGATTCTCACTTTAAGAAAGTTGTTATTTAGAATTAAGTAATTTAAGTTATTCTTAATAAAAGTTGTGTTAAGAATCCAAAATGTCTCATCATTTAGATAATCCCACACCTCTAGCTTACGCGAATTACCCCAGACATGGTCATCATAGGATGGCTATGTCTCAAGTCTTCTAAAAAGGTACACAATGAAACAAAACTGGTATAACATTATTGTTTTGCTGACAGTTGTTATTGTAGAGCTCGTAGCGTTTTTTATCTATTTACAAGCACAAACATCTTTGGAATCATCTCAAAAAGTGAATATCACTAACACCTCATGCATACTTTCCAAACATATTGGACGAAAATTTTTTCTTCGTGTTTGCTTTAAATATAAAGAACAGGTATTCGACTTACGCTATTTTTTCTCCAACCGAACTCTGGTTCCTATCCCTGAGGTTCTAGGTGTTCAATTAACAAAAAAGGAATTCGGAAAAGTGGGCAAAGTATGTTAAAATTTGAAACTGCTTTAGTTACTACAAGTGTTTAAACAATGTTTCTACGACTCAAACTCCCATCTTCAATGATAATAAATGAACCGAGTCAAAGCGGGAAAACTCATTTAGCTCGAAGAATTATTTCTGAGCAAGTTTGTGAACTTCCGATTAAAAAGGTAGTATGGTGTTATAAGATTTTTCAACCATGGTTCTACACTGAGAAAAGTATCAAATTCGTATCTGGATTACCATCGGCAGACGAAAAATTGGATCTTTTGATTCTTGACGATCTTGTGAATAATTTGTCGTCAGAGATATCACAAATGTTTACTGTAGAATCTCATCATAAAAATTTTAGTGTAATTTTGATAACACAGAATCTTTTTCTTCGTGTTAGAGTTGCCAGAGACATCAGCCTGAATGCACATTATATAATAACTCTTTCGAAACAACAGAGATCAATCTCAAATTGCGTGCTTTGGCAGACAAGTGTTCCCTGACCGTTCCAAATTTTTCATGGATACCTATAAAAAGGCAACAGCAGAAAAATATCAGTTCTTATTAGTAGATTACTTTCCAACTACGGATGAAGAACAGAGATAGCGACAATCTATTTTTCCAGATCAAAAAGATATTAATTGGGTTTTTGTCCCAGAAGAAAGATGAATCGAATCAGACAACACGTGCACTTGTTACATGTTTTATCTGCGACGAGTCCTCAACAAAGAAATGCTATACTGAAGAGCGCCACCAACGAACAGATAAAAATACTGTCCGAAATACGTTAAAATGTATTAGCAGGTAACGGCCCGAAAACAAATGTCAAACGATTGTGTCGCTACAAGAGAACCATTAGCCAGTTAGCTGACAGAAGTATATCTCTTGCTTGAAAGCGTAAGTTATTAACCACAAATCAAACCGGAGGATTTTTACCTCTCGTCCTTCCTGCTGTCTTGAGCTTTGTTGGTGGTCTTTTGGGGAAAACAATAGGAAAACGAATTTGACAGAATGGCTAGAAAAATGGCTTTAGTTCCTCAAGACCTCGTGTCTGAATACTATGAGCTTAACAAACCAGAAATTAGAGTTGAGGATAATATTTCAAAGATATTGAATGAAGAGGAAACACACACACCAGATAACGTGAAAGCGAAACTATTATCTCACTAGATACCAAAATATCAACGTTTGATGCAACCACCTCCCCCTTGAAATTTTTGCGTGTAGATCCAAACAAAGATTTTTTAATTACTCATAAACCGCAAGGATTTTCGGTTACTAGAAATTATCTCACTCCTAACAAAGAGATCTTCAAAAATCAGGAGACTAAATTGATTGCAAGAGAATCAATTTTTTAGACCACACCTATGAAATAAAATTAGAAGAAGGAGATTTACTGCAACAAATCAATTCAAAATTACTCGATGTCAGACTTAATGATGTGAAATTTTCTGAAAGCAATGGACAAATTATAGTCACACTGCCGTTTAATGTTAATATTGAATTCAAACGGGATTCTTGCCCCAAACTAATGACTGCTCTGAATATAATTGATGATGCATACGTTATTCGAGAAGAACAATTAAAAATACAGTTTTTCAATACTCGCCCAGCAAGTTCTATTAAAGATGAATCATTTAATGTGATCATCTATAAAGTTTTCCCCACTACTCGCAAAGAAACTAAGTCCGAAACGTTCTTCATTCCAAAGCGGAATGTATCACCAAGCAAAAGACTTATTTAAAGAATTCAAGTTTGTATTCTTACAGTTGACAGCAGATTCGCGAGTGAGATTACATGTTCCTCAAAACATTCTTGTTACGTTTGGAGAAAGACTCAAAGATTCGTTAGGATTTGTTCAAAGAACTTTTAACTCATGATGATTATAAATCTGAATGTTCTTTAGAGTTACGCGCAGGTATCACAGAAGTCTATGTGTATTGTGACATTCTATCTGAGTCCCTCGTTGGAGATTCCTCAGCATCTATTCTAAAAATTATTCCGGTAGGCAATGAGCATAGTGATCAAATTGTTAAATACTTTACGGTTCCTTTGTTACGGTCCTAGAGTTATGAAGCAGTTTTTTGATTTAATAGAGATTCAGATGCGCACGAGTAGTGGCACCCCCTTAAATTCATATCAGGTAAAACAAATTTGATACTCTGTTTCAGGAAGAAAATAATATAAAAACATTTGCATTCTCTTGGTGTTCATAGTTAAAAGCAATCAGGGCGATGCGCGCGATCGCATTTTACAACCTGAATACTGCATTGAATATTATCGGAATCAAATAGGAAACGGTGTGATCCATATTTTTCTTCTGATTTCCCCATTCAACGCGGTTATGGGGTTTTCAGTAATTTGCGTCGATACGCTTTACCACTTATGATACAAGCGGGAAATATTTAGGTAAACGCTTATTGACATCTGGTCGCAATATTGTTGGAAGATATTATGACCTTATCTACCACTTAAACCCTCTTGTCTATATCTCCATAAAATGGGCTGATTATTAGAATTTTAACTTTCAAAGTTAATGACTTCAATCAACTCTTACATAATAATCTAAATAATTTACATCTTATAGAGTTCAAAAACCATTTATAGAAATTACTCTTAACAAATAACCTTCAGCATGTTGGATTTAAATACTCAGGATACATTCACACTCACACATCGAGGGAAACTGTTAGCCTGTATGAAGAAAGCCTAGAGGTAAGAAATACTCTGCACAGTTTTATCTCATGCATTGTTTTAAGTTAGATGATGTGTAAAAGAAATTTATATATTGTTAAAAATTTTCTTTAGGAATTAGTTAACAAAGCTCTGAGACTTATTTAAAACTCTTTTTCACCAATGTCTTTATCGAGTAATATATTTAATATAACTACATTTTATATTCATAAATTTACATAAAGCAAATAATTACTAATTAAAGTATAGGTAAAATATTTTTTTTTCTCTTTTCATTTATAGTTCTTGAAGGTGCTTCTAAAAAAAAGGAAGATTGATATTTCCGAAAAGGAAAAGAGTAATTCCTAGCTATTAAATAAATATTCATAATATTTGAATAAAGTTAAAATAAATTTATCAACATTAACTAAATTTAATATATTTTACATTTTTAATTTACAAATTAGGTCTTTA
>BMAV01025651.1:69083-84118 GCA_019973955.1 Trichonephila inaurata madagascariensis | reverse complement strand
AAATTTGATTCAATTTTTGAAGTTTATTTTACAAAAACTGATTCTTCTCTTGTGTTATTTTGCTTGTGATTTTAAAATATTGATGAGTTTATTTATTTGCACTGTGAGCATTTTTAGCGAGTATTGCATCACCATTTGTAAATGGAAATTTTCAGATTCTTTACTCTCTTCGTCCCAAATTACATACTATATTTATGTAAAAAGCCTCAATGGGTACTGGATTATCCAAAGAATCATAGAAGAATGATTAATAGATGAATGTAATTTGCAATTACAATGTCAAACTCCAAACAGTCCGGATTGAATTACACTTGATCTCGGATTTTTTTAACGCAATATAGGCGTTGCAACATCAAATGCCCACTAAGAATACTAATAACATAATCTATGCTGTTGAAGTCTCTTTTCAAAAGATAGAAAAGCTTGACAGTTTATTTTTAGCTTAATAAACATGTATGGAAAACATTAGATGGGGCACTCGTACAAAATAACCCATCTCAATAAGAAAACACTTAGTCGTCAAAATCTTCTTCCGCCAAACCTGACATGTAATCCCGAAACTATATTATGTGTAAGAAATTCTTCAAACATTAATAAAAATTGTTTTATTTACATTAAAATTATCACAAATTGTTACTTTAATTATCATTCATTACTTTCCAGAAATGTAGCACTTATTTTGGGACAAAATTTTTGAAGCAAATTTACAGGATTCTCAAGCTTTTAAATCACTCCCCCCTTTTGTAAGAACTCTACTACTGGTATACCAGAAGGATAATATTTTCCCTAACGAATTCACGATTCATTAGCTAGAATTTAATTTTATGGGATTCATTGCGAAAGAATCCTTACAAAAGGTGGATTTGTTAAAAGGTGTGAGGACCCCCCTGGAATTTTAAAACCAATTTGGTGCTGATTTAAGGGGGAAAAGAAGATGCTCTCTAAGTAAATACTGGTGATTATAGCATAGCACACTGTAATCTCTGAAAAATCTTTAAACAAAATCATAAAATCATCAATATCAATAGTCATACAAAGTATACAAATCTAATAACTAATTTGGGACACAGGAATTTATCATCAGGGATATAAATCATGAATATCGATAATCATACAAAGTATTCATATATACTAACTAATTTTGAAACTATATTGATGTTTTAATTTTCACAGAAAATACTTAAAAATTATGTTGGAAATTAACAAAATATATTTATTTTGAATTTCCATTTATTTGTTCATATGGTTTTTCAAGTGATATGCTAATATGAGTAAGTGCACTGATTAAATTTCTCTCAATGCTGTGCAGTATATTAATCTCTTTGAATATTTTCTATTCTAAATTGATTTTTAGCATTTTTTAGTTTTGTCTGAAATCCTTTTTTGTTATATTTAATGATCTAAACTGAAAAGAATTACAGCAAAGAGAACAATGACAAGTCAATAATAGTCTTCATGTTGAAACACATAGCTTACTACTTAGAACATTTGTTTCTGTAACCCAAATTGTATCCATAGAAACATGCATTTAAGCAAAAATACGAAAGAAGCAGAAAATTTTTAAAATTTTCAAATGAATTCAAGATTAAAAGAGACAATAAATGCATATTAAGCTTTTTAACAAATGAGGGGTTTTGTAATTTACCAGAAGCAATTTGAATAAGAGTAATAATCAAATGCCATTGATTACTTCAGTTAGTAAAAACTAATCGTTTTAAATAATTTTATGTTTCTCTACACCTATTCACTGTGTGTGTGATTTCTATCGCTACCAACATAAAGATCTCATAAATAAGAAATAATATATGCTTCTGCGTTAAGGAAAGACAAATTGGTTAGCAGGCAGAAAGAAGGAGATTACGGTTTTTAGTACAATTCGTAACATTTTTTCAAACGTAACTGAATTATTACAGTATTCAATTTGAAGTAAATACGCCCGCCTTTAAAATACTGACAATTCTAAAAAAATCACGATTGTAAGCAGAAAGATAAGAAATCTCCAAACAGGAGTTGAGGGGAAATGAAATGGACTAAATCGTCAAAAAATCGTAAGATTGAAATGAGAGACAAAATGCCTACAAAGATGTACGATAACATTGAAAACTATATTCTGAGGGAATTTCATTTGTTTTTCATTCTTCTTCAGGTGTTCGGAATTAAAATGCCAGACCATTTTTCTCTAAAGTAGCAAACGTTGAAAACTAAAGAAACATAATTAATTTGGTCTTTCCATACTTTTCCCGTAAATGGCTTCAACGTCATCTTCTGCTTAGCAATAATAAATGCAGTATTATGGATCATGATTTTACCCAAAGGATCAAAGGAAATAACTAATACTTTCCTAACTTTGTTAAAAATATTTTCTTACACATTAATCATTAAGAAGCGAAAAGCTATTGTACGAATAATAGACAAATTTAATAAACTACTTAACGCTATGGGGCCACAGTATAACTTCAGGTTGGAAAAACGAATATATGCATTTTGTTTCATTTTTATTCAAATTTTATATGGCGTTTGGAGCATAATGTTCAGTATTGCTTCCCTCAGGAGTCATGAACTTCGCAAAGAATTCTTCAAAAAATTTAAATTTCCGCCACAGTTGTCATCCTTTTGTTCCATGGTTTTGTTAATGTCTGAAGTTTCGTTTAATTTCATAATTATATTATCCTTTTCTGCCTTTGCCATCTATTACAGTCTTATCTGCAAAGTCATCCGTTTGCTGTTTGGCTATCTAATCGATCGCTTTCGTCGTCAAATTTTAATCAAGGAAAATAGGAATTTACTTATAACCTACGAAGAGATTGCAAAAAGCATGAGAAACATAGATAAAGAGCTTTCGTTCCCTACTTTTGCAATAATTATTGTCAATATGGTTGGATTATTTTGGGGAGGATACAGATTAGCATTTCGGAATTATATGAGTCCTAAACACATGGTTTCCATAGTTTCTTCTGGCAGCTGCTACTTGATGTTTCAACTACTAATAATGATCTCAGCATGCATGACGAACGAAATGGCGGAAAAAGTCCAAAGTTCTCTGCTGTGCATGGAGTACAGATTTCCTCCTGATCTCAGAGGAACGAAGTTAAAAGAAGTTTGTACCTAAGAAGAGTAACTTAACTTTATGGAAGATTTATGTTATGGATAGATCTATATATATGCTCATTAACAGCTTCGGTACATTGCTAACCTACGGAATTTTGATAGGTACTTTAGGTGAAGAGAATTGATTGAAAAAAAAAAAAACCACGAAAGAAATTGTTTAATCGAATTCTTGTCAGAATTCTACAACTAGAACTTTATCAAAGAAATCATTTTGAAGTTCAAACAATGCGGTATTTTTAAATCATTCTTTATGTATATGAAGAACTCACAGTGATAAAAAAAAATGTATGCACATATTAGCAATATTCAACCTAATGTCCAGAAAATTAGATAAAAGAATCCCTAAATTTCAATTGGACTTGATGTTTAATTTACAATTGAACTATTTTTATTGGACGAATTGAAACAGAAAAAAAATATATAATCAACATCGAAGCCATTCAAATATTGTTTTCAACAAAAGAAATTGCAGAACGCTTTTAAAAATATTTATTTATTATTCACTCTATATTTATTAAGGCCTTTTTCGATGCTTTTTAGAGACTTTTTGATGCAAAGTTATAAATTTGTGATAATTTTATGGCATTAAAAAGTTAACATTATTGCAATAACTATATGATTAGGTACTTTTTTTCACTCACAAAAGTTTAGATATACAGTATGAAAGCTGAGATATGAGATAAACTTCTAGCTTTAAACGTTCAGATTTGATTGCAAAACGGACAAAAAGATTAACACATATAGAACAATTTTAGCTCATCTACCTCTACAACTTAAAATAATCATCTATCTCTATGTCTGGATGGGTTCGGCATCACGTATATTTAAAAGCATTAATTGCATATTTTCTTTTGATTTGTCACTTTTTAGAATGGCATCATATAGGTAGGATGCACAATGTAATTTTAGAGCCCCTTTCCCTCCTCAGAGGAAGGCAACTGAAATCTTACAATGCAAAATTGTACTAGAAATTTACTTTTTACGAGTGAACCCAAGCCAAATAGACACTCTAGGAATCTTTAATATGCCACATAATCATATCGTCGGTCTAACTATCAGACTGCATAGCTCCATCTGGGATGCTAATTTGATACAGTAGGGCTAGGCGTCAAGTTGTTGCTTATGTTCGCCAAGATAGGCGATAATATTACAATCGTAAATTGTAAATTAAACAAACAAACAAAAAATACTTTTTGCATATCTCAGCTGACCAAAAAAATTATTAAATTTTAAGTCTGTAGATCTAATAGCTGATTAAAAGGATTTTTTTATTATTATTATTTATAACACTCTGTAGATATCTTGTGAGTTCATTTTTTTGAAAACACCTTCCTAAACTGTTACGTTTCTACGCACTTATTCACTGATTACTATTATTAGCAACATAAAGTTGGTCTCAAACAAAAAAATTAATATGGTTCTACGTACATGAAATCAAAATTATGGATTAGCAAGAAAAGAAGATATTTATTGCTTTAATAATTCGCAAACCTTCCCAAAAGCAAGTGAAATTTAATCGCATTCATTTGAGTTCTTCTCTAAAAGAATTAAGCTTGTAAAAGAATTTCAAATTTACGCATAAAAAAAGAGAAAAGAAATCTTTAAATATATGTGTCTCAGGAATAGAAAAATGGAATAATTCATCAAATAATTGTAAAATTGAGAGGAGTTGCAAAATGCCGCGAAAACTGTACGACAAGACTGAAAACTGCTTTGTGAGAGAATTCCGTTCGTTTTTCATTCTTCTTCAGGTATTCGGAATTACAATGCCAGATCGCTCTTCTCAAACTAAAGAAATTACGGAAGTTAGAAAGACGAAATTAATTTTGTTTTTCAGTGTTTATCTCAGATATATACTTACTGTCATCTTCTGCTTAGCGACAGTAAATGCAATACTATGGATCATAATTTTTCCCATGGGAGCTAAAGATATTACTAGTGCCTTCTTCACTTTACTAGTAGTACTGTTTTACGTGTCAGCCTTCAAAAAGCGTCGAGCAATAATGCGAATAACAGATAAGCTTAGGAAAATACTAAATACTATGAATCTACAGTGTAAATTTGTACTGGAAAAATGTATATATATACCTCATATTTCATTCTTATTCAAGTTTTATTTGTCATTTGGAGTATATTGTTCTGTTCCGCTGTTCATAAGAGGTCGCAAACTATGCAAAAATTCTTGAGAAAAATGAAATTTCGGTCACAATTTTCCTTCTTTTGTTCTTCGATTTTGTTATTTTCTGAGTTGTTCTTTTTCGTATCGAAATTCATGATTTCTGTCTTTGTCATGTATTACAGTCTTATCTGCAGAGTCATTCGATTGCTTTTTGGTCATCTACTGGATCGCTTTCGCCGTCATCAACTATTGATCGAGGAACGTAGAAATTTACTTGAAAGTTGTGGAGAAATTACAAAAAGCATGAGAAGCATAGACGAAGATCTATCGTTCCCTACTTTTGCAACACTCATTGTAAGCATGGGTGGACTATTTTGGGCAGGATACAAGATAGCGTTTCGAAAATATGTAACTAATAACTATTTCGTTTCCCAAATGCACTGCACGTATATTTTTGTCTTCAAGTAAGATTCTCAAAAGCGGTTAAGCCGTAATTTTCTGAAATCCTTTCCCCCTTTAAAGGTTTAACATCTTGAAAGAGATAATTAGGGACTGTGGAATCCACACAGCAGGATACTGACAGGAAGTTTTGTGGCTCGCTAGAAACCCCGTGTTTTGACCTTGGAACAATCGTAAAAATCGGGGAAGAATTTCTTTAGAGCCCAGTTAGTGTTTGTTTGTTCGCTTGATTTGAGATTTTATAAGTTTTGAAAAGTCCCCTTGCATAAATAAAATATGTTATAATTCCCTTTTGGTTTCATATTAATTTGAAACTGTAACAAGTTGGGGCGTGTCAGGGCAATCTACTATTTTATATAGTTAGTCAAATTACTTTTTTAAGTATATTCCATTGCTTCATTTTTCTTATCTTAATAAAGGCTTAATTAAGGTTTTAAAAATTTCATTTCTTTGTTTCTTTTTCCAAAATTTGCTTTTAAATAATTTTTTATTATCATAATATTCTTAAAACAATTTTATATTTATATCCTAATTCAACTACAATTTGCCTATTAACACAAAATATCAAAAAATTATTCATATATACGCTTTTGCGTATAATGCTCATGCTTATGCCGAATTGTTTGAACATGAATCAAATAAAAAAAAGACAAACAAGTTGTTTTTCCAAAAAGAAACAGTCTTTATATCAACAAAAGTCTTTGTATTTATTATAACTAATATTTATTTTTTTTAAAAAAAACATTTGTTTTTCCTGCGTTTTTAGCTATAACACTTATATTGCAGAGAAAAGACAACACAGACAGAAGAAACGATAAGGAACAGAAAAAAAATAAAGAACCAAAAAAGAAAATGAGAATATATTGTATTATAAAAAAATATACAAATAATACTTTTTATTCCATGTAAGAAATATAATTCCGCACCTTGAACTTTTATCGTATAGTTTTTGTTTTGTTTGTAAATTAATTCAATTGCAGACGTATCAGAAACATATCCTTGAAACCATCGATAGATTATTGTTTTTCAAGCAGAAGTCTTCAGTAGAAAACCAAACAACGTTACATCTGAGAAAATATTTCCATTCCTTACTCATATAACGGTCATAATTGTTTATCGAAAAGGTTAGACCATATGCTTTTGTACGAAAAGTATTATTTAAGAAAAACAGAGTCTGAGAATTTCGCAATGGCACGATGCAATTCAAAAATAAGGAATGGGGGTTAGTTTAAAAATAAAAAAAAAATATTTCAGTTCAATTATTTCTCAGACTTCAAAAGCTAGTTTCTTTTTGTTTTCAGTCATAATTTGTCTGTCCTAAAGTGCCAAGCATTATTCCATACGTTAAAAGAGTACCAAGGGTGCAAATCACAAGTGATCTGTCCATCACATAAATCTTCCATAAAGTCAAACCATTACCTTGTAACAATGTCTTCTTGAAAAAATTGATATTTTGCTCTTACGTTTTGCTTTTACGTTTTATAATAATGATTGTAAATGACAATTATCTTGACAGATCCTTCACACATGAAGCGAATCATTCTGTTTGAAACAATGTTCAACTAATGTTTTAATTCATGTGATGTCATAGTCACATGATATCGACAGTCACGTTTTTAAAACCAATCAATTTATAAACTCATGCGACGTCATAATCACACGATAAATGCAATCACGTGTTTCCAGACCAATCAGTTCATGTGCTTTGTTTTTGCCAACGTTAGCCTTTTGCGGAAACTTTCTTTTATAAAGTACACATTTGTCTACAATAAGTATGTACATAAATAAATAGAATGCACTCAATTATAAAAATATAGTATCTATATTTTTTTTATTTTGAAAAAATTTTACATGAATTTTAACATTTAAACATCTATACCCAATTACTAAATTTAAAGTGCAAGTTTAATGCTACTTTGTTTTGAATTCAATGGAAAATACGGAATTGCATTGATAATGTGACCGACATGAATTTAATCCTTTGTATGCGTGCTATGTTTTTTAAAATATTATTTTTTTTTTGGTGCGTTATAAACCAGTCACTCTTACTTTGGTTCCAAGTTTGAAGTGTAACGTAGAACACCTCCTCGTGGTGCACCCAGAATTTGCAACATCTCATAAAGCATCCCTCAGATTTTTTCTTTTTTTCGTCTATAATATCGGAATGTAGGTAGCTTAGCTTAGGAATGTAGGTAGAATTGGAATGTAGGTAGCTTAGCTTAGGACAATGAAAGCTGAGCTGAAAACTAGATAAATTTAATTTGAGATGGATGTCTTCACTTTTACAGAAGTGGGTATTCATGAGATTATCTTGTGGAATGGATATTTATTTACTCAAAAGTATTACAGTATTTTTTCTGGAGGAAACTAAACAGATTGCAGGTAGTATACTGTTTGGAATAGAAATTATTTAGCTGGAAAGCTTTCAATCGTTTAAAATATTGAAAGAGAGGAAGACAGGTCAGAAGTTAAATGTCTGATACTAGGGTAACAACTTTTGAGTGTAATCTATACATAATTCCCCCGAAAGTAAACTAGATTTCGATTTCATTGGAACTGGAAATAAGATAATATTGTTAAGGGATTTTAAGGCGCATTCTGGGGTATAGAGATTTTTCTGCAGGAAGAAATTTGGACCATTTTTTTGTTAAACTCAAGCGAGCTTTAGATGATATATAAGGGCTCATACGCCAAGATATCTCCACTAAAACGGTTCCCTTACTAATCCTGTTTTGGTTTTCATTTAATCTGCCTTGACTGAACTTTCAACTAAATATGTTTCTGGTGATACAAATTATCGATATTGCAGAATCTTCTGTACTATAAAAACCACAAAAGAAATAGATGCACATTCTCTTATGTAAACACAAATAATTCCTGAAATTTCAGAAGGGTAAATTGGGGAGTTGTTATTTACGTTCTTGAACGCAGAGTAGCAGATATCAATGTCATCGACTTATCCGTCAGTGCACCAAGTAAGGCGTATTGTAATGTAGTTGTAGAGGCTGCTAGATAATCCCATCTAAATTGTAAGGCAAGAAGGTATAAACATTATTGGAATAAACAGCTGCAACTGCTGAAGGAAAGGCGGGAGGAGGTTTGAACAATGTCTGAAATAAGTGGCGATTCGGAATGTATTTCTCTTAGGAGAATCTTAGGTAGAGATTTTAAAGTGGAAATCAATCAATCAAAACAAATATCTCTAACAAACTTTTTCTCAAACATGAATTGTATAAAGGACAGTAATAAGTTATAGGGATTTGTGACAATTTTAAATAATAAATACGGAAAACCACAAGACTTTTTATTCTTCCTAACAGTTAACAATTTACAGAGGATTCAGATACTCCTGATGTGTGTACGTTTGTTAAGTGCTACGTCAACAATGAAGCAAATAATGCAATGTCTTAAAATAGGAAAGACACATTAAAAAAAATATTTTATTGGATAACACTAATACATTACCAGAGCAAATGTTTCAATCTGATATTACTTTAAAGGAATTGTCAAGTGCATTGACAAAACATTAGAGCAAAAAGTATTTGAGATAAAATGGTATCCGTACACAATTTTTAAACAATTTAGTTCCGAAGTGCCCTTCATGTTCTTTTGTTTTTACTTGGTAGGATATGGTCTTCGGAGGTTCCTACAATTTTTAAAAAATATTTTATTATATTAATTTGGATAGCATTGACGAGTAAAAGGTGTAAGATGATGGAGCGTATAACAAACGGAATATTGACGTTCTTTCTGGGTACAAGTTGACTGCTTTCACAGCAGGCTGGTTTCTAAAAACTATACTCAACACATGAACAACCAGTATTTTTGTATCAAGAAATTAAATAGGTGGAATTAAACCTTCAGCCTGCTTTTACCTCAATTTTCTCTCTGTCCTGGAATTACCATTGGGCGAAATATAGGCAGATCGTGATGCTATTTAATCATACCGCTATTGAACGTTTTGCAACTAATTTACATAAAGCTTTGTATTGTTCTTTTCTCTCATAGAATCAGTTCTTAACTTAATATATAAATGTAAGTGATCTATATATATATACTTATTCATGACATTGAAGGATTATTATTATGACTGTTTCTTAAGATGTTAGCATGATTGAATGTTGGATTGAAATGTTTAGGTTTAGGAATTTAACTGTTTGTTTTAATGTTTATAAATTTAATGTTTAAAGTTTTACAGACTTTGATTCAATGATTCTTCAGTCTCACTTCTTAAATGATCGCGAATTGATATCATTATAATTCGTATCATAAAGATGCCTTGAAGAAGGGAGAAATCCTTCTTGTGATCTTTGATTTTAAATCAGCGAATGACTGAGCATGGAAACTAAAAGTGTATGAAAAGCTACATGTCTTGAAGAATAACGAGATTTTTGCATGCGTAAGAAATGTGACACACTTGCCGGCTAGGTGGCGTAGCTGGTTTGTCGCTGGCCTTATACGCCCAAGGTTGCGTCCCAAGTCGGTGGATTTTCATGATGCAGAAAATCGACAGCGTTTATGTCGTATGATTATGTGGCATATTAAAGATCCCTAAAGTGAATGTTAGGCTTGTGTGATCATAATAAAGTTAAAATTCCTTTTTCCATTTCTCAGCGTCAGTGCTCAGGTGCCTCAATCTGGACACGAAACCGTGCGTCAAAATTACATCGCAGTGATTGGTACTCCTCCTATATGGTGCCGCACTTAAAAGTGATACCGACTCACGATGAATAGACTAGGTCTGAAATGGTAAACACCAATCCTCTCCAATTGAAAAAAAAATAAATTTAACACAACTCTTTTTTGCCGTTACATACAAAAGCGCTACTTCAACCACGGTAATTTTATTTAGGTTTTCACAACAATGTAGAGTTACAAGTTAGACATTGTTTAACACTTACGTTAATAATCTGCCTCAAATATCCTATTATTCCAAAAATATAAAATGTACTATTTTTGTTGAAGATTTGGCTATCTGTTCATCAAGACATCGTAAGAAAAAACCCTTTTAGTTAACAAATTAAATGAGACGCTACGGAAACTCTTTAAATGGTGTAAGGTAAATGAAATGGAAGTTAACATTGAAAAACTATGCTATAAAACACATTTACATTAAATCATAAGGAAACAAACGTATACTGTAAAATATTAGTTTAAATATTCGCTTAATATACTCGATAAGCATTAAAACTCTGTGCTTTCCTTTTACTTGAGTCCCACTCCACAAAATATGTGGGTGTTATTTTTGAAATAAGTCACATATATATAAATGAGATTACAAAAACAGAAAGAAAGAAATCGACAGTTTTGAAAAGACTAAAGATCTATCGAAATGAGCTCTTTGAAAGAATTAAAAATAAAGAGAGAGACTCTTGAGAGAATACCAGAGATTCTAAGACAGCACGCGGTTGCTGTGTCTTCTGGCTTGAAACCGGCCATGACTCTGTTCCTGGTCATTTGAACCATTTCGGAATGCTGTGTCTTCTACAAGTACGATCAAGTTATGGACACTAACATCTTGGAGCACTCCAGTTATCAGTAAAATTCTTTATGATAGATATTAGAATGCTGAAGAACTGTTACAGATCAATCCTTCTAACTGATTTTTATTTTATTTCATTAATTTTGCTTTAATATTCGTATTTATTCGTAATTTTTTATTTACTCTAATTTGTAGTTATTTTTATTTTTGTATGTGTATGCAGAGATTTTGCTTCGACGAAAGATAAATGAAAGCTAATGTTAAACTAAGAAAAAATGCTCTTACTTCATAATGGTATTATTTCCATTAACTGAACGAGAAAAGTTGTATTAATTTTTTATGTTTCAAGCGTAATAAAATGTTCGTAAAACATCTTTAATAAGTTATACTTTAACTGTAATTTATCTAGATTTCTTGAACTAGAATCACACACACACAAGTCAGAAAATAAGCCTTTTTTGATGCAAGATTGCCAGACTGTAACCACTAGAGAACCTTAATTTTTTAAATATCCACATATTTTTCCTAAGGCTGTATATATGTTTTTATTGTAATATTTAATAAGAGAAAAGTTAATGTAGATCAAGTGATAGAAAAATGTAGAATTAACTGAAAAAAGAAAATTATGTTGAAGAAAGAAATTACAGTAAAAAAAAAAGAAGTATGAGTAACAGTTGCTGTAAAAGAGTAAAATGTCACATCTTGTAATCCATTTTTATTGCATATTTTCTGTCTTTACATAGTATGAAAAGAATCCTCGGAATAATCATGGTTTTTGAAGAAGAATTGTTCAGCTGAAACGCAAACAAGGTGAGGAGTGCAAAAATATTCTCCATTTTTGTAGATAGCATGCTAGATTTTCAATCTTAAAATAAATTTGAAAATCTAGCATGATATCTATCTTTTTATCAGTCAATCTTAGAAAAAATTAAACATTATTCTTTTTTATTAAATAAAATTGTGAAAAATACAATTAAACTTTACAAGGATATGATGTAATATAAAATAAGGAGAAAATTCTAGTCGTTCAAAGTATTTTACTCCTATTACTTCTCAAATTTCGAAACCGAAACGCAAGTTTTTAAAATTGACGTTATTAAAATTTTCGGAGTTAACTATTTTTTCCTAAAGTTCCAAGCATTATTCCGTATGTTAAAAGAGTACCAAAGGTTCCGATGACAAGAGATCTATCCATAACATATATCTTCCATAAAGTCAGGACATTAGTTTGTAAGAAAGTCTTCTTCAAGAAATTTGTTTGGGGCTGATTTTCGGCAGTTTCATGTGATAAGTACTGTATGTGGACTTTAACAATATGTGCCTGCTCGTTTGTAGCAGAACCTGAAATCATTAGCTGTAATAGAAGAACGAAGTAAGAAATTCCAGAAAGTGTGAAGAGCAAATATCCACTAGTTTCATTTTTATGGAATGTTATTCTGTAAACATCCCAAAATAAGCCAGATGTGTTGATGAGAATTGTAACAAATGCCAGAAATGAAAATTCGGAATCCGTGTCATTTAATTTTTTCATGATGCCTTCAAAAATGACACAAGACTTATTACATTTCTTAAATGAACCAAATCCATGTATTTGAATTAGTAAACACTTAAAAACATCTCGAATACAGTTGCATGCGAGACTATAATAAGTAATAAAGACGGATAAAACAATGATTGCTATGATGTAAGTGATCGTTTCAATGAATAGGAGGAAAGAAACTAAATAAAAATAACTTACAGGATAACTTTCTGTTTCCCAAAATAACTTATAGAACTTATTCCGAAATATCTCATAGTTTTTTGATATGCCAAAGAATAATATGAGTCGAATAATTAGATTAATTAGTACAAAAATGAAAACTCCTGTTAAAAGACGTTTTCTTTCCTTAAGGTTACAATTTGGCAATTGTCTATAAATGCCATCAATGTCTCTTGACATCCGTAACATTGCTCGTCGCTTCTGGTAAACTGATGTGTAAATAATGGTGAACAAAAACGATTGGAAAACACGTATTACGTCAGTTTTAGTGTCTATTGCGTACATCAACTGCAAAACTGAGATAAAATTCCGGGAGTACATAATGCTGAAAACAAAATATTTCAAACAGTTTTCGCAACAACGAACTAAACTTTTCTTTGCATATTTTGATTTACGTTCTGAATTATTTTTATTTTTGCTTTCGGCATCGTCTGCCACTTTAATTCCAACCAAATAGAGGATTCTGAACAATAATAAGTATTCATTTATCCTAGAATTATCAGGAGAGTTATGCACTCTGATTTTGTCTCGTACTTCAATTGGATGATTCTTTGTCGATACATAATTTCTGAATTTTTCGACTACATTTAATTGGCTAAATTTTTGGTACTCATTTATTGAAGTTGTCTTATTTTTTGTTGTAAACATCTTTTTGTTAAGGCTAAATTCTTTTAATCCTCTAACTAAAGCGTTCAATTTAATCGAAAACATTTGACAATATATTAGTTGGAACAATTTCTAGATTTATGGTCGATATTTACCCTGCGTACAAAATTACTTTCTCTAGGAAAAGGAAATACCAAATCAGAAACTCAAACGGGTGAGTCAAGAATCGAACTGAAGTCAGAGGAGTAGTATAATGGAGATGTATTTATATTTACTATTCGAAAAGGAATAAATATTAAACAGGAATAAATTCAGTACAACTTTAAAGTAAAACTTATTCTATAGCAAACTTAAACATTTGCTACAAATCAACAAAGCGTTCAATAAGCTATTAATAAAGCACAAAGAGAAAAATTTATCCTTCACTTTAAAAATATTGTCAATAATTCATTTATTGCTCAGGAGGGTAATTTATTTAACTGTTTTCTACTTGAAATCACTATCTAATTTACATAAATTCTACATTTTAATTCTGTTGTTATACAGTATATTGAAACGCTCTGACATCGAGTCCCGCATATTTTACAAGTTGTTGCTAAACACAAAAGAAAATATTAGTAGAGTATTCATTACTTTTAATAATTTATTTAAAATATAAAAAAATGAAATTTAATTGTTATGAGGTCCTTGTATTTTTTAAAAACTTTATAATCTAAAAAAAATTTCCATGGTACATCTTTTGTTTGAAACGGATTATTATTATCATGGTTATTAGGAGCATTCAGATATTAAAATGAATGTGAGTACACCTGTTGCTTCGCAGTTGTTCTTTTAGTTGAGTTCATTGCTTATGAGTCAAACAATAATACATCATTGTAATTTGGTTATTTTCATTTCATTGCTATGGAAGCATACAGAAACATTGGAATTCGAAACAAGCATCTATTACTTTATGAACTTCTCAGAAGTTTAAGTGAAAATTCATAAAACGACCTGAATTACATTTCACATAAAGATAAATACTTTTAAAGTGATGACTGTATCTTCAAAATCTATTTAACGTATTTAAGTTACCTATGAGTTTCAAATACCTTCTGAAATATATTGAGATGCAAAAAAGTGTAAAATAGTAAAATAAAACTCATGTTGATTCTAATACCATTTAAAACCACTTATTGAACTAAAAGTTAAAAAAAAAATGTATAGAGAGAATAAAACAAGAATTTTTCCGATTTCGGTAACAATTTGTTGTTCCACCAAAATATAAAAATATTTATTACAAAAACTTGTTCAAATTATTAATTATCTTCTATCAACTCTTATTCTTCCTTGAAGAATATATTAGTATGATGTTCATTGGCCTTTCTTTTCTTTTGAATATTATATTCTTATCCATTCATATAAAGTTTTATTTTTTTTCCGGTTCAACTAAACATTTAATTAATCAAGCAGAATAATGAAAGCGAACCCGTTAAATGGGACTGCTGCCTCAAGTTTTTTTT
>BMAV01025651.1:24315-41489 GCA_019973955.1 Trichonephila inaurata madagascariensis | reverse complement strand
AGATGCCCCTGTTTAGGCACAAATAACAAATCACAATTCGTGTAGAATAGTCCTAACAAACCACTCAATACGATAACGAATGCCGGGTAATTTAAACAGTCATCCAGAGATTTCATGATTCTTATTAGTTCTTGATAGATGTAAATAACTTGGCTACAATTATGGATGTTCTTTAAATTTTCCATCCGGGCTGCTAGCTTGTTAAAAAGATATTGAAGTTGAATGCAAACAAATCCATAGTATCCCGATAAAGAAGTGAGTACCAGTGACGATGTCATCAACACTGCTATCACATCGATATCTACAATAAGCATGAGGTAATGTTCGATTTCAGAGGAGTAATAATGGGAATTTTCGATTCCATACTGGAACGTTACGCGCATACTGGAAAAAAAATACGACACTATGTAAGTGATATTCATTGCAATCATCGAGAAACTGTACGTGAAGATTGATATCTTAAGTTTCCTCTGCGATTCAACATGATTAAAAGCGTGCGAGCAGCTTACAATTTTCTTGAGGAGAAAGCCCATCTTTTTACTTGATTTCTTAGCCCATAAGTTCGCCGAAACTTGAAGTACGAATAAAATTAAAAAAGCTATTTGCATCTTCTTTTCGGGCAACACGACGACTGCCCCTACGTGGGTGATTATAGCTACAAGCTGCAAAAATCTGAACACATACTCAATTTTCCAGATGAAGCAGAAAATACCATTTCTGGGGGAATGTTTTCGATGAAACAATGTATCTAATCCAATGATGTGCAGAAGTATGGATAATGGAAATAAAGTATTCTCAAAAGAATTTACGTGTTTTGCCATTGCAGGCAACGTTTGAAAAACGTTCACTTTTCGAAAACAGAGCGACTTCTCTGCTGTTTGAAAGAAGCGGTAGATTATTTAAAAAGAAATGGAAATAAGTAGCATGTAACGTGCTTAGGAAAAAATTATGTGTTTGCATTAAAAAAGTATCATATGTTTAACTAGAAAAAAACGTGTTCTTTCAGATCATTAGATATGAATTTCGTAAATAATATAGCTGAAAAACTGAAATTACCTAGTAAAAAACATAATGTATTTAACCTAATCATCTTGTAATAAAAAATAATGTTGTTCTGAAAGATTCGTTTTAAATCGTAGTAAATTATCGTTTCCTCGTTGATTAATGTTGCATGCCATTCATTTTTTACGTTTATATAAATAGGTTTTAAGTATTAATTCCATGTATATTAGCTACTTAATATACATGAACTTAGTTTGTAGCCATTCAATTAAATTTTATGTCTAAATTAAAATATTGCATTGATAAATAATGAATTTAATATAATGAATTTAAAGTTGATTACTGGACAGATGTGCTTGTTGGTGTCTGTTCCCATGTTTTATCAAATAAATTTAGGTCTTTTTTCACGATTTTAACTGTAGGGATATTTTCTCAAAATGGTTATTCGCAATCATTTTTTTTTATTTAGATTCCTGATTACTTTCCTGAAATTTACATTGAAATTATTCGAATGTAAATGTACATATATTGCAGCGTTTCTCAAACTGTGGGGCGCTCCCCCCTTGAGGGGCGTGATAACTCTACAAGGGGGCGCGAACATATTGAAAAGTTGAAAACTAAAGATTATTCAAAACATTACTAATTTACTGAAAGTAAGCAAACAAAATACTTTCTGACATAATAAAATATAAAATACACATTTACACTGATATAATACACTTATAAAGGTATCTGTACTGTACAATGTATGTTATTATTAATTTAACAATACTAAGTTAAGAACAAGTTTGATAATTACCAGCGGCCCCATGGGCTTGCATTAACACTTATCATGGGGATTTGTGAACGGTGTATAATTAATTCCTTAACTGCTGATTAAAAGTTACGCGGTTTGGTCCCCAATGCCACGGTTTTCCACGTAGACGCACGTATTTTGATGTTTTTTAGGGGGAGGGGGGAAGAAAAGGAATAAATAAGCAAAATCCTCTGAAATAAGTAAATCCTTTGCAAAGACTGTCAAGGTCCCTTTATTGCATTCCAAAGCCTTAGGAATAATTTTATGGATAGCAGTGCACAGAAAAGATCGTAATTCGGAAAGACGTATATATACGTCCAGAAGATTAATGCTTTGGCTGAGCGAGACGTTTATATACGTCGGTGGCACATAAGAGGTTAAAGTCGTAATGTAGCTTTAGTATAAAAGTATAGTATTATTGAATTTTTTCAATACAATGTTATTGTATGAAGGGGGGCGCGATGAAAATGATGACTGAATATTGGGTCGCGAGTATTGAAAGTTTGAGAAGCACTGATATATTGTGAATAAATACATAAATTCGTATGATGCGTATTGAAATAACAAATAATTTTTTTGTTACTTCGTTACGTATTGTGGTGTTTTCTAAACATACACGCTATCACACATTATATCCGAGAACCGTAGCTTAAATTTTACAATATGAACATGTATACTAATTTTTTTCTCTGTACTTCTCTTGCATTTCATTTATCTTAGTGCAGCAATGATTTAGAGCAGTGGTTGGCAACCTAAGGCTCGTGTGCCACATGTGGCACGAAGTACAATTCTCAGTTGCACTTTTAACGTGCCGGTGAATGCAGGTGTTTAGGGGTTAGAGTAAAGATCAGCCATAATAATTAAAACACTCTTTTATTATCTGTTTAACTTAAGAACACTTGGCAACGTAAGGGGGAGAATGCACTTAAAACATTAAACTCCAGGAGCAATCACTTTTGATTAATTTAAATATCATAGAAATAAACACACTTATCTTAATATGAGAGTGCTCTTGACTCCACTGTTTGGATTATCTTTGGATATCTTTTAACTTGATTAATTATACGACCTCAGGTATTTACCTTATATTCACGCTTCTACATTCACTTTCAACCATCCTCGCCTACTCCACTTCAAACACTTAAATAGAAGTTTTAATTTGCATAAATACCGTCTTCTTCACAGATAAAGGTTTTCAACTGATATCACAGTTAAAAAGATTCATTTTACCCAAGAGGCTTATTAGTAAAATGGCGGTTAGAACCGTTACACACTCTGCACTACTCGACCAATTAGTCAATATTTGAGTGGAAAGAAGTTGATAAATTTGTAATGGACCTTATTTGACAAACATCTTCAAAATTAGGGAAATTTACGGAATTATGAAAAAGTCTGAAAGATAATTCTAAAGACAAATTTGCAGCTATTTTGTAAATTATTGAATGTCATTGCTGGAGAGATTTAATTGTTTGAGGAGATAAAATAGCATGTGTTCTCTGCTTTTCAATTTTGTTTCTACATATTAAAGTAAAAAAATCTTTCTTCACATAAAAAATCTTTCGAGTAAGCAAAGAAATTGCTTAACAGCTGAATGTTCAGAATCGTGTCAAATCGAGTCAAATATTGTATATACCACTGATTTTGTGATATGAAAATAGAGCGGATCAAGCATTAGGTCCGTCTTAAAATTTTGATTTAACTTTTTATTTAACTATAAAGAAGGGAAATAGTTATATTTCATGTTGTCTATTTCTTAGTTTTGGTTATTTATCATGCTTATAAATACGTAATATATGTAAAATTTTAATTTTTTTAAAACTTTTATTGAAGAAATAGTTGCATTTTATGCTGTTTATTTTTATGTTAAAGATATCTTTAAAAATGATGCAAAATTAATATATAATAAAACTGTAAATCTGAATTATTGACCTATCCTCTATAATTCTGCATGCAGTATCACGGAAATCGAATTGTTTCAAAAATGTCCTAATATGTGGAACGCTGAATCATATTAGTAGATTGGTTTGGCATATCACAGCTTAAATGTTACCAACCCCTGCTCTGAAGTTTATTTTTTAAGGCAACAATGATAAAAGTTTGGCGTTTTATCCAAAATTTCTAGTGTAATAAATGATATATTTCCTTCTATGAAAATATTAAAAGTTTCTGCCAACTATGTATGTTGAAGAAGAAAAACATACATGTCATTCTAATTATTAGTATAAATATCTTTTTTTGCAAATATTTTCTGCAAGAATACAGAAGATTTTATTGTCTTAACTTGATTCAATTTTTTTAATTAAACATCGAACTTAATGTAGTGTAGTTTCTTTTATTCCATGTGAAAGAGAGATTTATATTAAAGTCGCACTATAAAGTATTCGTGAAGGAGGACGTAATTTTGAGCTCCAGTCAAATGACAAGGAGGAAACCTGAGAAGGCACCTCCCTCTCTTAACTACCACACCACACCAACGGAAAGATATTGAATTTCTATATATTTAATGTGCATCAGCCTCCTCTACGCAAAGTGTCTTCAGTGGCACCAGGACTCGGAAACCTTGACACTCCATAACCACTAGGCTATTGCGGCTACATGGAAGAGAAAAAAGAAAAATGATTGAAAAAACTGTTAAGGCACAACACTGTTAAGGTTTGTGTTACGACCGAATCTCTTATGTGAAAGCTGCGTTATGACGATATTGCATGCTTGTTATTTAGTGCTTTTATATGTCACTATAGGTGTAAGAGAGTACAAGCCCTTTTGAAAAAAAGGCTGAGATAATTTTTGGAAGTCTCTTGGAGAATCTGTGTTGAAGCGTCTTAGAATGTTGGGGAGAGTCTCTGGAGAGTCTGGGTTTCTCCTTTTGATGTCTCTTTAAAGATAGAATACCTCACGCGTTTCCAAGCCTGACGTGAAGCAGAATCATTTGTGTTTGGACGTAGTCAGGATTACTATTCGGCCCTTGGTGCTTGTCACCCCTCATGTGGTGGATTTAAAGCCAGAGATTGGTGTTGGACCTAGCATCTGTCACCTCTCTGTCGTCTGGATATAGGGAGGTGAAAGTTTGACTTACCTTAGAACGTAAGCGTCGGATTATCCAGTCTGGGATACTTTCCCATGAAGAATTACATGACCGTTCAGATGTCATTAGTTCCTTAGTAGGAAATTGGTCCTTCGGTGGAGACTGCCGCAAAAACATAAAAAGTTGTAGAGATCAGTGTTTGTGATTTCTTATGTCTGTAAATGAACATTGTATAAGTAAAATAAACCGATATTACGTGAATAAACTTTTGCGTAGTTGTGATAGTTTTCCGAAATATTTATATCAAAAACAATAGATTCACGTGTAAATCTTGCTTAAATGAACAGTCACAATGTTGAGTTACAATGGAAATAACATGCGGTGAATGGCATAAGTTAGTCACTCACCCCTTATATAATATTTTAATCAGTTGAGATGGAAGGAAGCTAAGAAATATTGATTATTACCAATAGTACTCTTAAGAATTGAATGAATTTTTTAGAGTAAATCTGGATTTAAGAAATAAATCCAAAAATATGAAAGAAATTAAAGAAATTTATAAAACCTCCAGAAATTTTCCGTAGTAAATAAGAGAACAAAAAGAATTTAAATAGTATTTTGCAATAAAATCACAAGTAAATTTATTCATAAAAGGACTCCCTATTTAATGCATTCAGTATAAATGAAACTATTTTTATTAGTTTTAACGTAAGACATTGACGTGGAATACATTCAGATCTTACTCACATTGTTTTACTTTGGACTTATGAGAATAATTTAAAAAAAATATCCCTGATCATTTCAATTTATTTCAATGTAAAAATCTTACGAATACTAAGCACAAAATTGGCAATCAAATTAAGAAAAAAAAAATTAAAAATTTCAAAATAAATCCACTAGTTTAAACATTTTGTTAAAACTGAATAAGTTTACCCTAATTTACCCACCAACTTTTAATTTTTTGTTGCATATTAGTTAATCTAATATACTAATTGAATAAATAAAAAAAAGGTACCTAATTTTTATGTAACTTTTACCTTATCCAATAAGAACTTGGAACAAGATGCATCAATCATATAAAATTTTATTTGAAATAAAACTCGCACATTATTGGTGAAAGCAGGAGTGAACAGTGACAGAAAAGGAATTTACACCCTGGTGAATTCTTTGATTTATGCATAAAACAGAACTACAGAACGCAAAATCTGAGTGCCTTAAAAGTATTCATCGTAAGTATTGTTTAACAGAATATGGGAATGGCCTGTTTGTTGATTATGAGTATTCTTTCAGGTTTCAAACTAGTCCATAAGAAATAATTGTATCATAAAATTAAACAAGCGACGAAAGAAATATATCGAATTTTTCGTCTCACTCTCTGATCTTGTATATACTAATTTAAATATTATTAATTCATCAAAGTCTAATCTTCATTTTAAAGTGAATTTCTGAATACTTTATATGCATATAGAACAATTTTATAAAAAAATAAACAACGAAGATTTTTCTCCAGCTGAATTATTCCTGTGATAAACACGTTGGTAAATTAGCATTCAGACAAGAATTCTATTGAAAATCTTTTTTTAAATCGTTTATTTTTCATTCAACCCTCTTCACCTAGAGTACCTATCAAAATTCCATACGTTAGCAATGTACCAAAGCTAGTAATAAGCAGAGATCTATCCAGGACATAAATCTTCCATAAAGTTAGGCTACTTTCTTTTGTGCAAACTGCTTTGAATTTTGTTTCTCTGAGATCACGAGAAACTCTGCATTTCAAACACTTAATAGAACTTCTGGCTTTTTTCTCCATTTCGTTCGCCATCGATGCCGAGATCATTATCAGTAGCTGAAACGTCAAGTAGCAGCTTACACTGCATACTAGGGAAATGAGGTATTCATTACTCATGTGTTGCCGAAATGCCAGTCTATATCCTCCCCAGAATAAACCAATCATACTCGTAATGATTGTAATGAAAGCTGGTAATGAAAACTCTTTATCTACTTTTCTCATGCTTTTCGTAATCTTTTCATAGTTTTCAAGCAAGTTCCTAAGTTCTTGGATAAACATTGGACGACGGAGTACGTCGAGTAGATGGCCAAAAAGCAATCGAATAACTCTGCATATAAGACTATAATAAATAACAAAGGCAGAAAATATTAATTTAGTAATAAAAGAGAACAACAACTCAGTAATTAAAATAACCCAAGATAAAAAGAATGACAGATATGACGGAAATTTCAGTCCTTCGAAGAATTTCTGCAAATTTTCAGCCCTCATGTGGACAGCGGAACTGAACATTATGCTCCAAATGACAAATAAAACTTGAATAAAAATGAAATAAAAGGTGTACATCCATTTTTCTCTCTCCATTCTAATAACGTTATACCGTGGCTTCAGAGTATTCCATATTTTCCGAAGCCTTTCTGTTATTCGCATTATTGCTTGACGCCTTCTAAAGATTAACACGTAAAACAGTTCCACTGATAAGGTTAGGAAGGTGCTAGCAATTTCTTTCGATCCTCTGGGTAAAATTATGAGCCACAATATCGCATTTATTGTAGCTAAACAGAGGATAAGGATAAGAATACATCTAAGAAAAGCATGGAAACACGGTATTAATTTCATCTTTTTGTCTTCCATTATCTCCTTAGTCTGAGAAGAATGACCAGGCATTTCAATTCCGAACACCCGAAGAAGAATGAAAAACAGGCGAAATTCCCTAAGAAAGCAGTTTTCATTATTGTCGTACATCTTTTCAGGCATTTTTTCACTCATCTTAATATTGTGATTATTCAATGAATTATTCCTTTTTAGCATTACCTGGACACTTCTTAGAGATTTTTTTTATGCTTAAATTTTAATTTTTTTCTCACAAGTTTAAATCTTTTGGAGGATAATACAAATGAATCCGATAAAACTGCATATGTTTTTGGGAATACGCAGTAATAAAGTTATATAATTCCTTCTTTCTGCTTACCAACCAACAATCTTGTTTTTCTTGTACTCAGAAGCATATAATTTCAATGTCTGAGATCAACTTTATAGTAATAGTAATTGAAATCACCGAATAGGCGTGTAGAAACACAATTACTTTAAAGCAGTTTTTTTCAATTGCTATAGCAATCAAAGTCTTATTTTTGAGATTTTTATTTAAAATGATTCATTCTGGTAAATTATAAAATTTTGATAGTTAAAAAAATTTATGGGTAATTTTTGTTATTTTAAAAATATAATTCAATTAAATTTTTCTGTTTATTTCAAAGTTTTGCTTAAATGTATGTTTCTATGGATATACTAAGTTAATTGAAGCAAGTGTTGAAAGAAATGAGGGGTTATATATTGAAAGGTAAACTATTATATTGTCTTGTCATTATTCATTTTGTTGCAAAAACTTTCTTTCTTTATTAAAGATAATAAATATAATTTAAGAGGAAAAACTAAAAGCTAGAAGCCGATTTAAAATAGAAAATATACATAGATTAAAATACTGTAAAAAATTCGGGGGAGGGGAGAGAACGCTTTCAATCTCTGTTACCAAGTGCTGTTTTGCGTTTCATAGGCAAAACACATTAAAAATAAAGGGAATTTGGAAATATATTTATTTTGCACACGCGAATAACGTATTTACACAATATCATCAGCGAAAGATAAAACATCAACACTTTACAATTGGAAAGGCAATATTTAGTAAAAATGGTGATAACAAAAATGATGACCCTTAAAAAAAATCAGTTTTTACAAAATAATTTTTCAAAAAAGAAATTAAATTTCAAGGCGAATGTAGTAAAATATCAATAACAATATTTATAATATCAGATGTTCAGTTACAAACTGACTGAAAAGTAGATGATAGAAAAGAGAACTGGCCTTTCTTTTATTGAAACAATTGAATCTCGTACATTCCTACTTTATTATTTATTTTTCATCTTCAAAATCATACTTTTCCAATGTTTCACTGATTGGAATATACTGCTCTGTAACCCCTCCCTCTCACCGATTCTGTATCGATCAATCAATAGCTTCTTATCGTCTCAAGCTCATCGCATAAAATTCTTCCAAATTTTTAACTCAGATTTCTTTGTTGTATCCGGATTGACTAGGCTAAGTCCAGATCCTCCTCCTGATCTTGTCTAAATTGTCTGTTTTTATAGTTTTTCTCCATCTAATGATAAATATATAGATACTTTGAAATATTTATGAAAGACTTTCATCAACTTTAAAAGGTTTCTTCAATGTTTTTAAGGAAAATTAAAAATTTTCTGAAAACAATTTAAACGATAATTGCGTACGTATTTTGAAATAATCTGCCTAGCACTTATATTTAAAATTTCTTATAATTCTTTTTTTAAAAAAATGAAATAAGTTCGAGTAATAAATTTAGGAACCGAGCTTTCTTATAATGATAAAAACGAGAAAGAAAAAAATGTGTACACATTTCTGTTCACTTGAAAATATTTTTTGAAAAGCGTGTAATTCGATTTTAAGAAATAATGATGAAACACAAAATCATTTTAAATGAAATAATTAATGTCAAACAAAACTATTATTGTACTTTGAGCTAAAATCGAGTTAATACAGTAATCGAATGTGATAGAAAACTACTGTGTGCTGCAGACAAAGCAAAAAAAAAACCCATAAAAACCTCTGAAATGAATTGAAAGAGATAGTAAACAAAAAACGACGAACACAGTCGAGGAATATTCATGTTTCATTTGGAATGATAATTTTTAAATAGGGGAAAAGCGTTTGAACGTTCCTAATTTTTCACATCAAAACAGAAAACTTCAGGCAGCAGTTATTTAACACGAGTTCACTTACAATGTTCTGCTCGACGAATTCTGAGAGGAACCAAAAAGAAAAAGAAATTAGCCAATTTTAAGGATGGATGATAAAATGAGCAGACAAAGTGTTTCATTTCTGTTCTATGCTAATGAATCATAATGAATGATTACAACTTTGTAGTAGAATTAGATTGATATTTTTTGTGACAGCTAATATTTAACGAAATAAAAAAATTTTATCTTGTTCATTTGATATAATTGTAAACTTTTCAGCTCAATAAGTGTATTTAGACGTTATTAGAATCTGTGAAATTTATTTTGCTACTTTAAAAAGAATATATTAAGAACTACTTGAATCTCACAGATTATTTATAAACATTAAAGGGATTTTAAAACACTCAACAATATCTTTATGGGAAATACAGTTCAGAATATTTCATGAACGGTCACTCTAACTTTCAGGAACCGTATCAATCAACAAAAGTTTGATTTGGGTGCTAATGTTTTTTTTTTTTATGTTGTCATAGCAATGAATTGTAAGTGGTCAAATTAAAATACTGTAATTATTGTTTGCACCATAAGCAGGTTTATCAAATAAAACGCCCAGAACAATTCTGATATAACAGTTATTCCACACTCATTTTAATATCTGAATATTCTTATTTAGCATAATAATAAAAATCCATTTTGAATATCAGATGCACAGTCTAAGTAGTATTTTTAAGCCAAAAAAGCTTTTTGAAAAAAAGTACAAGGACCTCCTATTAATAATATTTCATTTTTCAGATTCTAAATAAGTGAGAAGAATAACTCATTATTTTTCTAATATTTTCTTCTCATTAAATGTAAAATCGTGTGGGACTTGATGTCGGATTGTTTTATTATTCTGTATGACATCAAAATTAAAGTGTAGAAGTAATGTAAGTTTACGGTTTCAAGTAGGATTCAAGTAGAAATGATTTGAATAAATGATATTTTTTAATCAATAAAGAAATTATTGATATAATTCAAAATGTTGAATTCATTTCTATTCTAAAAATAGCTAGTTAAATAGGCTTTACTATTTTGTTACAAAGGCTTAAGTTTGCGAAAGAAAAATTTTGTTTTAGAGTAATATTAAATTAATTCATTTTTATAGTGTGTGTGTGTTCATTTTTTTAAAGGTAGATATAAAAACTTCGCCATTTCCCTTCAGTCAATTTTTGGACTTAATCATTGAAGTTGTTGATTCAGTATTTCTTCTTCTGAAAAAAATTAAATCAAAATAACATGTAACTGAAAGTAAGTTTTCGAAAATGTGTCTACTAGTACACGGTCCAAGGGTTTGAATTTAAATCAGACATTTGATTTTCTTAATCGCAATTAAAAGAATTCCTTATCAACAAAAATGTTTACCTCAAAAAATAAGACTTTAATGTGCAAGAAACAAATATATAGCCAATTGCGTCTAGTTTAAAAAGTAAAAAATATGTATATTGCCGAAGTATCATCCAACTGAAATAAGAGATAATTTCAGAATATATAACTCTCCTGATTATTCTGTGTTGAATGGATATTTATTATTGTTCGGACTCCTGTGTTTGATTGGAATCAAAATGGCAGAACCCATCTATAACAAAACGAATAACAATTCACGCGATCATAAAACAAGAAATTTAAAAGAATGGGTTGTTCATTTCTACGAAAACTGTTTGAAATATTTTATTTTCAGCATTTTGTTCTCCAAGAACAGGCTCTAGCGTTGCAGTCGATATTCTTAAGAGACACTAAGGTTGATTTAATTCGTTTTTTCCAATCGCTTTTGTTCACTATATTCTACAAATATATTTATAGAAAGCGACGAGCAATTTTGTGGATCTCAAAAGATATTGGTTGCATATATAAGCAATTATTGAATTGTAATTGTTTCGAAAATAAATGTTTTTTTGCAGGAGTTTTAGTTTTGGCGATAACTTGAAATCATTCTGCTTATACTTTTAATGGCCGTATCAAGTAACAATGAGAAATCTCGGAACAAGATGCACAAATTAACTTCGGAAAATGAAGCCTATCCTATGGACTTAAATTATTTTATTTCACCCCTTCTTGTAATAGCAATGGTTGCTTTATTCAACTTCGTTATTTATTATAGCCTCACTTCCATCTTCATTCGAGATGTTTGTAAATGTTTACTTATTGAAATGCATGGAATTGATTCATGTAACGAATTGAAAAATTTACATTACATTTATGAAGACATCTTGATGAAGTTAAATGACATGGATTCCGAATTTTTCATTTTTGGCTTTTGTCACAGTCCTTATCAATACGACTGTCTTAGTTTGGGATGTTTACAGAATAATATTTTATAAAAATGATGCTAGCAGATATTTGCTTTTCACATTATTAGGAACTTTTTACCTGGTTCTTCTACTACTGTTTATGATTTCAGGTTCTGCTTCTAACGAACAGGCAAATGTAGTGAAAATCCTCGTGCAATGCTTACCGCACAAAATTGCAAATAATCAGAGCAAAATCCATTTTTCCAGAAGACTTTATTACAAGATAATGCCCTGACTCTGTGGTAAACATACGTAATGGATAGATCTCTTGTGATTTGTACCTTATAATGTATGGCATATTGCTTGGCACTTTGGAAAATAATAATTAAGTCGTAAAACAATATTACACTACAGTTTTTGAAAAACTGTGTTTAGATTTTGAAATATGAGAAATAACTTGTTTGAAATACTTTTAATTGAAAAAAAATAGCATTCTCTTTACTTATTTCGAAATTGCATCCTTATGGAATTCTGCTGTCATGTTTTTTCTTAGAAAGGAATACCGCAGAAGGATTTTAAGAAGAAATGTGTCTAGCATAATTTCAGAAAAGATTCGGATTATTCTTGCAGTTGTAAACTTGTTTAATTTTTTAAGGGAGACTTCTGCTTCAAAACCCATGACTAGTTCTAACGATGAGTTCAATGTCTTGATACGATGTTATTCAATTAATTTACACATAAAACAGAAAATGTAAGGTAAAAATAGGTTGCAAGATAAGTATTTTACTCGTTCACAGCAAATGGCAGTTCTTACTTAATTTGCCCATTTTCTTCAGGTGGCATGCTTCAATATGTATATATTTGCAATATATTCTCGTTTTCTTTAGTATATCACATAATATCTATTTGCAATTTCTTCCAATAAGTGTTATTCTATAACTGTAAACTGAACTGTATAAAAAGCAGTGTTGTTTATTTTAAAAAACAAATGTTATGTAATTATATTGTGAAGATAAATACTGATGTTTGTAAAATAGGAAAGATATCATTGGTTTTATTTAAAACCGAGAACCTTCTAAAAAATGTATTAAGTCAAAATTTAAGTAGAATCAACTGGAATTAACAGTACAGACTGACTTTTGTATATCTACGCTGGGAAAGTGCTTATTTGAATAAATTTTCTCATGCGGCACTTTTAGAAATGCATTTATTTTGAGCCAGCATTTATTTTTTGAGTTACATATTTAACAGGAAAATTCGGATATAATCACGAATTTTAGCAAGCAGTTTATTTATTCATATCTATTTCAATTCATAATGGTACTGAATATGTAGTCTTAAAATAGCCAGTTAATATATGCTCTCCTTTTACTGTTTGTTCTGTACTTATCTACTGTCTATCACGCAATATATATGTAATATAAAAATAGATATATTATTTGTAAGTTTTGACCGAGAACTTCGATGATGCAAGATCAATGCAATATGTCGTCAGCTTTTCCCCTCCAGACACTAATCTTTCCCTATAGACTTGGTACCACCTCTGTCTAGGGGGACAGAACCAATAGACTGCTAGAGAGCCCCATAAAGCATGTCTTTTAGGGAATTTCACTCTTCGCTATCTCTTCCGATTTTCCCCCATATAAATACCTTTGTTCCCCTAAGTCGGGGTTCTTTTGCCTTTTAAAAAGTATTTTAAAACGTGGCTTCAGTGCTCTTCCTATAAAGGAAACCCCGTACACTCAATAAAGATTTTAAAGTCCATAGCTGTCGTTACTGGGTCGTTAAAATGTGTCATATATTCAATTTTTTTTTGTAAAAAGTATTATAACAAAACATATACACAATCTTATTAAAAATAACTAATAATAAGCACTATTTGGTGTGAGTATCTTTGTAATCAGTTTGACCATTCATTTCGTTATGGTAAAGTTGGTTTTGATTAAATTGCTTTTTAATGATATTTAGCAACTGTATCACAACTGAATTTTGTTATTAAAATACTAAAGGGAATTTTGTATTTAACTTATTTAGTATAAACGAAACTATTTTCATTAGTTTTAACTTAAAGGGTTAATAAAAGTACATTCAAATTTTACTCAGAGCTCCTTACCGTGGATTGGGCAGAATTATCTCAAAGAAAAAAAAATCCAAATTTTATAAAGTGTTGTAATTTTTCGGACACGAAATGCATGAATGCTATTATATTTTATTAAATTCCGACTATTAACTCACACTCTTTATATATTAATTTATTTGTTTTTTTATTTATCTTGGTGAAATTTTCAATCGTTAATAAAATACATTTTAAAGCACTCAATCGAGCTGAAATTTTATATATATGATTATTTTGGATGACAATACAATAATTTAATTATAATTAATAAAAATTGATTTAAACTAATTATTTAAAGAATTACAAATACAACCACATTGGCGACTTAGCGACCATTTTGTCGAAACTTGAAAAGGTTTTTTTCTCACGTTTTAAAGCATTCAGTTGAGCTGAAATTTTATATACACGATTGTTTTGGATGACAATACGATACTTTAATGATAATTAATAAAAATTAATTACCACTTAATGTTGTGATTCTCTCATATGTATGTACATATTTAAATTAATTGTAAATTTTTCATAAAAAGTAGCTAAAATCAAATTTTTCTTTGATCTAAGTAGGAATTGACTTTAAAAAAAAAAATTTTTATTACTTGTTTCAAATAAAGTTCACACACGTTATTGATAAAAGCAGGAATGAACGATGACCCAAACAAATTTACACACTGATGCTCATTGGCAAATTTAATGTTTTATGTTTAAGAGAAAAATATCAAATATAAATACCTGAGTGTATAACATGCACATTAATCGTCTGTAGTTTTTATTTTTGCGCAACAAGACATGGAAATGGCCTGTATGTTGTTCATATATATATTTTTTCTATTTTCAAAATTGTCTGTAAGAAGAATTGTTAGATAAAATTAAACATTAAATAATGAAATATAAAATTTTTTTTTTTTTTTTTTTTGTATATTTATCTTGCTCATGCTAGATTCTATCCAATCATCAATGTCTGTTCTTTATTTTAATGCGAATTTTTGAAGACTTATATGCACACAATGATTTAAAAAATACACAAAGTTTTCTCCTTTTAAGATACAGAGAAAACTTCGACAAATAACATCACTCAAGTATATGTTTCTTTCAACTCTCTTCACCCAAAGTACCTATCAAAATTCCGCACGTTAGCAATGTTCCAAAGCTAGTAATAAGCAGAGATCTATCCAGGACATAAATCTTCCATAAAGTTAGGTTACTTTCCTTCGGGTCAACTTCTTTGAATTTTGTTTCTCTCAGAACATGAGAGATTTTGCATTTCAAATAATATTTTACGGTATTTCTGGCCTTTATCTCCATTTCGTTCGTCATACATGCCGGAATCATTATCAGGAGCTGAAATGTCAGACAGCCACTTATAGTACAAACTTGGGAAACGAAATAATTATCAGTTACATATTTCCGAAATGCTATCTTGTATCCTGCCCAAAGTAGCCCGCCCATGCTTACAATGACTGCTGCAAAAGTAGGGAACGATAGATCTTCGCCTATTTTTCTCATGCTTTTTGTAATTTCTCCACAACTTTCAAGTAGATTTCTGCATTCCTCGGTTAGCTGTGGATGGCGGTGAAAGCGATCCAGTAGATGGCCAAAAAGCAATCGAATGACTCTGCAGATAAGACTGTAATAGATGACAAAGACAGAAGTCATGCATTTCAATACGAAAAAAAATAACAACTCAGAAAGTAACAAAATCGAAGAACAAAAGAATTAAAATTGTGACGGAAATTTCATTTTTCTAAAGAATTTTTGCATAGTTTCCGACCTTTTATGAACAGCGGAACAGAACAATATACTCCAAAACTTGAATAAGAATGAAATATGAGGTACATACCCATTTTTTCAGTACAAAGTTACACTGTGGATTCATAGTATTTAGTATTTTCCTAAGCTTATCTGTTATTCGCATTATTGCTCGACGCTTTTTGAAGGCTGACACGTAAAACAGTACTACTAGTAAAGTGAGGAGGGCACTAGTAATATCTTTAGCTCCCATGGGAAAAATTATGATCCATAGTATTGCATTTACTGTCGCTAAGCGGAAGATGACAATAAGTATATATATCTGAGATAAACACTGAAAAACAAAATTAATTTCGTCTTTCTAACTTCTGTGATTTCTTTAGTCTGAGAAGAACGACCTGGCATTGTAATTCCGAATATCTGAAGAAGAATGAAAAACAAACGGAATTCTCTCACAAAGCAGTTTTCAGTCAGGTCGTACAGTTTTGGCAGCATTTTGCAACTCCTCACAATCTTACGATTATTCGATGAATTACTCCATTTTACTATTCCTGAAACATATATTTAAAGATTTCTTTTCTTCTTTTTATGCGTAAATTTGAAATTTTTCAAAAGCTTAATTCTTTTAGAGAAGAACTCAAATAAATGCGATTAAATTTCACTTGCTTTTGAGAAGATTTCCGAATTATTAAAGCAATAAATTCCTTCTTTTCTTGCGAACCAATAATTTTGCTTTGATGTACGTAGAACCATATTAATTTTTTTTGTTTGAGCTCAACTTTATGTTGATAATAATAGTAATCAGTGAATAAGTGCGTAGAAACGTAACAATTAATTCATTTTAAAGCAATATCTTTTTTACTTTCTGGAACAGTTAACAGATAAATATGCGATTATTATTCAAATTGATATGATTGCTATTCACTGGTAAATAAAATAATTTCTGGGTTGTTAAGGAATTAATAATTAATTTTATTTTTCTCTCAAAATTTAATTCGTATAAATTTTTTTTTTTGTTCATTTCATCTTGTTTAGCAGAATGTATCTATGGTTACATACTATGTTGATTGAAGCAAATGTTAAGGCAATAAGTTATATATTTTAACATAAAAATTATTAATGACTTGTTATTGTTCACTTTTTTGCCATTTCTTTTTATTTTAGATCATTAAAGGTGACAAATAGGACTTATGACGAAACTAAAAAGATTAAAAACTGATTTAAAACAGTAAATACTCAGAGATTAGTATAAACATTGGAAGAAAAGGAACGGTTTCAATCAAATGTACTATAACTCCCACTTTAATTTCAATTTAAAAAGTACATTAACGATATAAAAAAATCGAAAATAAATTTATTTTGCACACACAAAGGTTGCCTTACACAATATCTTCGGCGAAAATAAAAATATCAGTACTTTAAAATTGGAAAGATACTCATTAAGAA
>BMAV01025651.1:11010-23880 GCA_019973955.1 Trichonephila inaurata madagascariensis | reverse complement strand
AGATTTCAAAGGGAGAGGTGGTGGCAAGATTTTAACATAAAATAAATACAACAGAAAGTAATATTAATGTATTACACTTCCAGATATAAATTATTTACACTATTTTAAGCGTTCATTACACAACATTTGTAACAATGTGTTACTTAAGCTGAGCAGAGATCAGTTTAGGAAGGTGTTTTCAAAAATCAACTCACAAGAGATTCACGGGGAGTTATAAATTTTTAAAAAAATCCTTTTTATCATCTATTAGATCTACAGACTTAAAATTTAATAATTTTTTTTTGTTCAGCTGAGATATGCAAAACGTTATGTTTGTTTGTTTGTTTAATTTGTAATTCACGATTGTAATATTATCGCCTATCTTGGCGAACATAAACAACAGCTTGGCGCCTAGCCCTACTGTAACAAATTAGCATCCCAGATGGAGTTACGCAGTCTGATAATTAGACCGACGATATGATTATTTGACATATTAAAGATTCCTAGAGTGTCTATTTGGCTTGGGTTCACTTGTAAAAGCTAAATTTCTAGTACAATTTTGTATTGTAAGATCTCAGTTGCCTTCCTCTGAGGAGGAAAATGGGCTCTAAAATTACATTGTGCATCCTACCTATATGATGCCATTCTAAAAAGTGACAAAGCAAAGGAAAATATGCAATTAGTCTTTTTAAATATACGTCATGCCGAACCCATCCAAACATAGAGATAGATGATTATTTTAAGTTGTAGAGATAGAGATGAGCTAAAATTATTCTATATGCATAAATCTTTTTGTCCGTTTTGCAATCAAATCTGAACGTTTAAAGCTAGAAGTTTATCTTATACCTGAGCTTTCATATAGTATGTCTAAATTTTTGCGAGTGAAAAAAAGTACCTAATCATATATTTATTGCAATAATGTTAAGTTTTTAATGGCATACAATTATCACAAATTTATAAATTTGCATCAAAATTAACAAAAATAAAAATCTAAAAAGTCCTTAATAAATATAGAGTGCATAGTAAGTAAATATTTTTAAAAGCGTTCTGCAATTTCTTTTGTCGAAAACAATATTTGAATGGCTTGGATGTTGATTATATATATATATATATATATATATATATATATTTCTGTTTCAAAGTCTCTCGTTCAATAATAATAATAATTCAATTGTAAATTAAACGTCAAGTCACAATTGAAATATAGGGATTCTTTCATCTAATTTTCAGGACATTAGGTTGAATATTGCTAATATGTGCATACATTTTTTTACCGCTGTGAGTTCTTCTTATACATAAAGAATGATTTAAAAATACCGCATTGTTTCAACTTCAAAATGATTTCTGCGATAAAATTCTAGTTGTAGAATTCCGACAAGAATTCGATTAAACATTTTCTTTCATGGTTTAATTTTTATTCAACTCTCTTCACCTAAAGTACCAATCAAAATTCCGTAAGTTAGCAATGTACCGAAGCTGGTAATGAGCATAGATCTATCCATAACATAAATCTTCCATAAAGTTAAGTTACTCTTCTTCGTACAAACTTCTTTTAACTTCGTTTCTCTGAGATCAGGAGGAAATCTGTACTTCATGCACAGTAGAGAACTTTTGACTTTTTCCGCCATTTCGTTCGTCGTGCATGCTGAGATCATTATTAGTAGTTGAAACATCAAGTAGCAGCTGCCAGAAGAAACGATGGAAACCATGTATTCAGGACTCATATAATTCCGAAATGCTAATCTGTATCCTCCCCAAAATAATCCAACCATATTGACAATGATTATTGCAAAAGTAGGGAACGAAAGCTCTTTATCTATGTTTCTCATGCTTTTTGCAATCTCTCCGTAGCTAATAAGTAAATTCCTACTTTCCTTGATTAAAATTTGACGACGAAAGCGATCGATTAGATAGCCAAACAGCAATCGGATGACTTTGCAGATAAGACTGTAGTAGATGGCAAAGGTAGAAAAGGATAATATTATTATGAAATTAAACAAAAAATCAGACATTAACAAAATCACGGAACAAAAGGATGACAACTGTGGTGGAAATTTAATTTTTTTGAAGAATTCTTTGCGAAGTTCATGACTCCTGAGGGAAGCAATACCGAACATTATGCTCCAAACGCCATATAAAATTTGAATAAAAAGGAAACAAAATGCATAGATTCGTTTTTCCAACCTGAAGTTATACTGTGACCCCATAGCGTTAAGTAGTTTATTAAATTTGTCTATTATTCGTACAATAGCTTTTCGTTTCCTAATGATTAATGTGTAAGAAATTATTTTTAACAAAGTTAGGAAAGTATTAGTAATTTCCTTTGATCCTCTGGGTAAAATTGGGATCCATAATATTGCACTTATTGTCGCTAAGCAGAAGATGACATTGAAGACACATACGGGATAAGTATTAAAAGACCAAATGAATTCTTTTTCCTTAGCTATCAACGTTTGTTTATTTAGTGAAGAATGGCTGGACATTTCAATTCCGAACATCCGAAAAAGAATGAAAAACAGACGAAATTCCCTCAGAAAGCAGTATTGAGCGTTATCGTACATCCTTGTAGGCGTTTTGTCACTCATTTCAATCTTACGATTCGTTAATGAATTGTTCCATTTCACTTTCACCTCACCGCCTGTTTGGAGATTTCTTCCCTTTCTGCTTTTAATCGCAATTTTTCTTACAAATTTGAACATTTTAAAGGCGAACGTATTTACTTTAAATTGAATACTGTAACATTTCAGTTGCGTTTGAGAAAGAAAATGATACTAATTATACTAAAAGCCGTAAGTTCCTGCCTTCTGCCAACTAACCAATTTGTTTGTCATGAACGCAGAATCATATATCTTCTTTATTTGATATCTTTATGTTGGTAGTAATAGAAATCAGTGAATAGGTGCATAGAAAGATAAAGTCATTATAAAACGATTATTCCTTGCTAATAGCTTAATCAATAGCTTATTATTATTATTATTGTTCAAATGAATTCCTACTGTAAATTAAAATTTCCCTCGTTTGTAAAAAATTAGTAAGTACTTTTTTTTTTGTTGTTTCTTACAATATTTAATTCATTTCAAAATTTTCAAAATTTTTCTATTTCTTTCATAATTTTGCTTCAATATATGTTTCTATGGATACAAAATGAGTAATTGATACAAATATTCTAAACAATACGTTATATATTTTAACATAAAATGACCATAACTGACTTATCATTATTCACTTTGAAGTATAATTTCTTTTTATTAAATATCATTAAAGGTAACAGACATAGTTTAAGATGAAACTAAAAAAAATAATTAGAAAACCGATTCAAAGCACAAAATATTCAAAGAGATTTATATGATGTATAACACTGGGGAAGCCCAGTGGCTGAGTGGTGGCGTATCGCACTTCCACCACACAGTGTCAGGCACCCCAGCCTCTCATCCTTACAGTGGGTCTATAAAAAGTACCAAGCTTTCTTGGGAGCTGAACGCTAGGGTTTTCGCGTCAGACTAACCACCTGACCGGAACATCAGCTAGTGTACCTCAGTGCCAAAGGGTATGAAAACGAAGAGGGGCACAGTAGGCTATCCTCTATGGGCTGTTGCGTCGGTGTTTAGTCTACAACATTGGGAGAAATTAAATCAGGGCACTTACTCATATTTGCAGTACGCTTAAACAAAGCTATAATCAAACTACCGTTACCCACCCACTTTGCTGCATATTTCATGATGTTGTATGAATAATTACTGCTTAAAAATTTTCGTATCTAAGTTCTTGTATAAAGCACTTGATTTATTGAAAAACATTCTTCTATAACATACACCCTTTGATTTAAAAAGGAAAGGAATTGAATTTCTAATATTGAAACAGAAATGTTTTTTACTGTTCCGTAACCCCCTTACCCCAAATGAATTTTGACAAACCCATTTTTAGTGGATCTTTACTCAACAAAGCAAACATGCTTGACAAATTTCAAGTCTAAGTCTAATACCTCAAAAACGGAATTTTTTTTATCAATAGACCCTCTAACCTACTTGAGGATCGATTTCCAAAAGATCTTAGCGGATCGCAACTCGATAAAATACACATCCATACCAAATTTCATTACTGCTGGTCTATTCGTTCAAAACGTTGGAATATATATCTACACAACCCCTCTTAATCCATCTCAACCTTCTTGAGGGTCGATTTTTTCAAAACCTATTTTTTAAGGATCGATATTCCAAAAAGGAACATGTCTTTCAAATTTTGATCTGTAAGTCAAATAGTTCCGGAGATGCCGTAACAACCTCATTTAGGTTGTTGGTGTTCGACGGTTTTGAGTAAAGATTAGCCTTTATTGGTTCAAATTCCAATTCATTATTTCATTAAACTATATCAAACAATTCAGGGTAGGAAATGAACAACGCTGCTCATTATTATAAGAGCAATCACACGGCTAAGGGATACTTAATATATGACTATAATGTACCTCGCTTACTCTTGGACACATTTTGGACTTCTACGGTATAATTCACCGGAATTCTCATATTTGCTTTACGATCTCCGGTCGCAATATTATAACAATTAGCAATAATTGATCATCCAGAAACTACTCGTCGACTTACTCTCGGCTAACTTCTAGTACCTAAATGCCCACGCTTAAATATAACAACTCATTTGCATAGTTCACGTCTTCTTCTTCGGGAGAAAGTTTTCAATAGAACTTACAGTTAAAAAAAATTCACCCCAAGATGATTAGTTAAAGGCTCGCGGATAGACCCGTTACAATATGATGAATGAATTAGAGAGTCGCTTTTCTCCTTTATGTGCATTTATACTTTTTCTCCTTTATGTGCATGTGCATTATGTTACAAATTTTGTGTAATGAACGCTTAAAATAGTGTAAATAATTTATATCTGGAAATATATTTTATTATGAAATAAAAAAAAATAGTGATTACACTGACGAACGGTATAAATTAAAAGCGAGAGCGCACTGAGGCATGGCGTAGACAAAAAAAAAGGGATAAAAAAGTTAGATGAATGCTGTCAGGGGCTTTTTTGCAAATGGCAAAATTATTTCCTACTTCCTTGACAATTGTCGTTATATTTTTAAAACTTCACGCAATATCTTTATAAATTATAGCCTGTGTGTTATTCCGATTTATGAGCTATATTATTGTAAATTTTTATTAAAATCCATTCAGTTGTTTTTACGTGAAAGACGACCAAACATCCTCACAAACTTTCGCGTTTATAATATATATTAGGATATATCAGGATTTACTGGAATATTATCAATTATATCTGCACTTTCTTCAGATTCTTCGCAGTTACTTTCACTCAATCTTATGACTTCATCTAATCCTAAGTTAGAACAAGACAGCTCACCACCATCCCATTCATTCTTAGAAATCTCTCGCAATAAATTAGCAATTTAATCAGGGCTTAGACTTTTTCTATGAGCCATCGTTTTAGGGTGTCTGCTTTGCACAAGGTTCAAAAATCGAATCATTTTTCTTTTATGAGCAGATAACCAAATGCTATTTAACGAAACGCTAAGACACAACAATTTAAAAAAAAATAGATTCTTTTCCACTGTTAACCCAATAACACTGCATTCAAGGTCAAATAAATGTGCGATAGCACTTCGGGAAGTTTGCTTTACTAATAGTTATGATGAACGACAGTTATTTATAATGATAAATTGCCTTGGTGGCGAAATGACACCAGCTGACTTTCTAAGTATTTTTAATTGTAAAATGTCTCCTAATTAACCTAGAACCAGAAAACTTTTTTTAGTTTATTCCTCTAACGCTTTTTTATACGGGGAATACATGATTATACAAAATCCAGCTTTCCTGCCTCTATATATTTCTTCAGTTTTTTTTGGAGGTGATGTTGATATTTCTCTACGGGAAGGACAAAATACGTTGACTTAAACGTATCAATCGTAGTCATATCAGTTATCTTGGAAGAACAGAAAGAGATGAATAGAGCTTGTAGACGAATATAGAACATGGTCATTTGGTGGCCTCATGGCCTGAGACCTACGAACAATAAGTGTACAAGTAATAAAATCTTTTCTAAAGCCATTTCTGTTGACAAGTTAAATACCATTCGTTTTGAAGCCGTTTGCTGCCGTGTCCTGGTATAAACTATAGAATAAACTTCAAATAACCTAAAATTATGTTTTGTTTCCATTCAGATGCATTCAACTTTTAAAAAAAAATTATTTTTAGCTTTAAATGAGGCTATATTACTATTTCTATAACTAATAACTATTATTTAGTCATCAATATTATACTCAAAAATAATTTCTTAAGCTTTATTTTTATTCAGTATATTTTGTCGGGTTATATGGAATACTATATATTTACTCCGATACACATATGAGGTACCTAGTTTTTCATAATACCCGACACATTATTTTGGAAAATGAAACTTTAAACTGAAGGACAAAATATTGTCGACTAAACAGTAACCACAGTATGACAATTTGATGCCTAATGGGCATTTACTGAACGAACTTCGTTGTGAGATTTTAAAAGAGAATTACAGGAATTTACTTGATAACTACGAAAAGATTTCGAAAGTGGTTAAAGAATTTTCCTTCCCAGCTTTCGTAGCAATTATTATGAGTATGATCGAATTATTCTGCGGAGGATATTGACAGACATTAAAAAAGACATTAAAATCTAATAAACATTTCGTTTCCCCCATGCTTGAACTGTAAGTTGCTATTTGACGTTTCGGCGACTGATAATAATCGGATAATAACCAAAACGAACGAAATGGCGAAAAAAGCTAAAAATTCAATTCGGTGCTTGAAACACTTGTACAAATTTCCACGTGATACGGGTGAAACAAAATTTAAAGAAGTCTACACGAAGGAGAAAAACCTAGCTTTATAGAAGATTTAAGTTTTGGATAGGTCTCTTCTTATTACGGTCTTTGGTACTTTGCTAACATTCGGGATTTTGATATGTACTTTAGATGAATCACGTTGAATGAAAGATGAGAAGGGTTGAAATAAGTTATTATAATCGAAGCTTGTTGGGTGAATAGTAAGAAATCGAGGCTTTCCGTCGGGGGCCTAACCTAAGAACTGCAATATGCAATCTGTTCCGAATAACATGTTATGCAAGAAAAAAACGCATTTACACATGAAATTTCATTTACTTGCTGTGCCCTGAAGTGTTTTTCTTCAAAATTTGTCTCTTAATGCATACAGTTTGAAACTTTTATGAGTACAAGTTTGTGTGCCTCAATACTCCTGCTCGTTATAGTTTATGCCCGAAATACAATGGGACCTGCCAAAAACACATTTATTTGCTTATGCCTTACATACTTGCAGATATATGAATATATAAACAATAATCCCTGCGTGTTATAACGATTTCTCTTTGAATTCTTTGTCTTTTCACTACCATTATAAATTAAAATGTGGTATTTTCTTATGTATGATAATAAATAAGAATGTATAAGTATAAATTAAAATTTCTTTTTCTGTATTTTAGTGAAAAAAAGTTATGAAAAAATCAGATTTATACTAAACAGTAATTACAAGAAGCACACCTTAAGACAAGTAAGTAAAAAAGGAAAAAGCCATGGTAACATTTGAGAGAGATACAAAAGCCATTTCATTTGTATTATTAGATTGCAGTGTCCAAGAACTCGACACCAGTTTCCGTGGATCCAATAGAACCGGACTCAAAAGGAGCACTAAATTGCTTCTACATCATTTATGGTGGTGTATTTCTCTAGAGTATGGACAACTTTTAATGGAAATCTCTTTATATTCCATGTTAAATCCCTTTACTTTCATTTTTTAGTGTAACAGTATTTTATTCTGCAGACCTGTTTAAATACAATTAAATTAAAATTATTATATCAAAACAATCTAAAATATAAACAGTCAACGCCTCTCATTAGAGGGCCACGTTAAAAGTATCAAACGTTGACCAGCCCGCGTCTTCAAAAAAGTTGGGAAGCACTGCCTTTGAGTATCAATATCTAATATTAAACTTTCCTTTGAAAAACTACTCTGGAAGACAAGTCCATGGGAGTCTCTAGTTGAGGTTAAACTAGTTCTTAATTTAGTATTGATAAATTAATCATCAAATACATTGTGCAGTACAGATACATTATGTTATTATTATATCATTGTAAATGTGTATTTTTTGTAATGTTTTATTTTGTTTTTTACAACATATTTTTTTAAAATAATGTTGTACTTTTGACTTTTTGATGTGCTCGTGCCTCTCACGTAGGGTAATCACGCCCCTCTAGGGGGGGGGGGGGGGGGGCCTCATACTTTGAGGAGCGCTGAATTACGGTCTTGTGACGAAGACAATACTTGAGCTGGCACCGAACTCACCTAATTTCCACACTTCGCCAACTTAAAGACTTTAATCCGCAACAGAATTAATGGGTATTAACCTCTCTTTTATACCTATCCTAATTGATTGTACTTGTAAAAAGTTAATTAACTATAAAACCGAAGTTTGTACATTCGTCTTACTTATTATATTATTTTTAAATTTCCACTACATAGACTTGCATTAAAAATGGGCTATTTGCTTAAAAGTCCTGTAAGAAGCTTATAAGTAACATGTTTTCACTTTTTCATGTTTGTTTTTTAGTAAAGGTTGCACGCATAATTATTTGTTTTTTATCAGACATTGGCACGTTTTCCAAAAAGGTTGTCCACCTCTGGTTTACACAAAGATAAACATGTATAACGAGAGGACTCAGAGGTACAATAAATTTAATATCCATCAGCTACAGAATCAATATAACGACTCCATTGAAATATTGCAAGGCAGGGGATCTATACGATGACAGCGCTTGTTAGTAATTACAAAGTTTGAAGTTTATACGAATTGCTGAGCTCAGTGGAACTAACGCTGTATTTTTGTTATTTATATTCGCTGATTATTTCCTAAAGAGCCAAGTAAGATCCCATAAGTTAACAGAGTTCCAAAACTAGATACGATCAATGATCTATTTATTACATAGATTTTCCACAAAGTCAAATAGTTTTGTCGCGTTAAATCCTTCTTCAAATTACATTTAACTTCTCGTTTATGAGCAGGGAATATGATCAACAAGCATTGAATTTGCTTCGTTGCTTTTTTAACCAATTCATTTGTGAATGACGCAGAAACCATAGTGAACAACTGAAGGAGCAAATAAAAAATTATACCAATTAATTTAGTAACAGAATATCCTACTGTCACATTTTTGGTGAATGCCAATCGGTAACCACCCCAAAATGATTCAATCATATTCACTAGGACTGTAATAAAGATAGGAAATGAAAATTTCTTGTCCATGTAATTAATATTTTTCAAAATGCCTACATACAATGTAATCAATATTTCAATTTCTTCTGCGGAGCATTTCTTATTTAGATGGCTAAGCAAACACTGGATAAGATCTCGGATACATTTGCAAGTGGTACTGTAATACACGGCAAAAAGTGATAAGATAAAACACGAAATGAAGTAAGCCAGGATATCAACAACTTCATACAGTATTGAAAAAGGATGCTGTTGATAATGATGAAATCTAGTTATCATGTTTAAATTGAGTTTCTGAAATATCTCGGAGTGTTTTACATAAACGCGTAAGAAGCCCCACAAAACCACCAAACATTGCATAAAAATGAAGTTCATGATAAAAATATATTTATTTTTTCTTCGCTGCTTCGATAGTGTTTGTCGAATTCGATTTAGGTTTTCTGCTATCAACATCATCGCTCGACTTCTAACATAAATCGACGTGTATATCAAAGCTAGCAAAATCATTATAAATACAGGTGTAAATTCCCAGGTTTGGTTGGGCAAGTCATTTAATTTTAATATAGAAACAGCAAGTTTTAAAACGAACAATATAAAGAGAAAACACCTGAAAGAATACCTCATGCAAGAGTTCATTCTCGATTTTGTAAAATTAGTTTGTATCAGTTCTGGTGAATTACAATTTTTGTATCTTTGATAGTCCACATCAATCGACAATATTTGAAAAAGACGAAAAATTATCACAAACTCCTGATTGAGAGAATTTTTTTCATCTGCATTTGATTCTTTTCCACAGATTTCAATTGCATGATTCTTCCATAAATATTTCTTTACATGTGTTTGTTTCTGAGAGCAATTTCTTTTTAGTACTTTCCTGTTTCTGAAAATTTCAGAAAATATTTTCCTACTTTTCAGCATTTTTTACGCGTCTTAAACTTTTATATTCCAGTCAAATGGCACTTATATCCCTGATTAATGATTTCAATTTAAATTGATCCATGTGCAGGTTTTTTTTTTTTCTTCTCTTTTGGTATGAAAGTTAATAAACAAAAAGATGTAGTAAGCTTGGCATGTCAGAAACTGAAAGAAGTACGTAATAACACGTGCAACGCTATTCTTTCTCTCCTACTATGAATCACACAAATATAAATCAGGAAACCAGTATTGTGCCTCTAAAAACTTGTTGTTTGAATTTAGCCATATTGGGGGAAAGGAAAATTAAATATAATCTACAATATTGTTATTATCTGCTGAAAAAAAGACATAAAACATCACGAAGACGTCAGACAAACGTGTTTAAGCGAATTTGTCTGCACACTCACACATAATAAAAATTTTATTGATGGAACTTAAGAAATAATTTATTGATTATTGCAAATTTATTTTTCTTTGATGTACTTTGTAGAGGTCGATAAAAGCTTCTTAACAAGAAAGCTACATTGAGTCTGGCATGTTAGAAACTGAAAAGATGTGCGTAATAACACGTGCAACACTATTATTTCTTTTCTACTATGAATTAAACAAATATTACTCAGAAAACCGCTATTGTGACTCTAAAATTGTATGTTTCAGTTTGGCCATCTTAAGTAAAATATAAATTAAATATAACCAACAATATTGATATTATCGGCTAAAAAAGACAGAAACATGTCATAAAATGCTCAAAGATGTCAGACAAAGGTGTTAAAGTGGATTTGTTTGTACACAGAACAAAAAAAAAATTCTGATGAAACTTTTGAAATAAGTTTACAATCGTATTAATATCTTAAATGAAATTTACTTTTTCTTTTAAATAAAAGAGCCAAATTTGATTTATTTTGAAAATTTAATCGACGAGACGGTAAGTGCTGTTCATTACGAGAAATGCACTTGTCTGTAAGAAATGTCACTCAAAGTATCGATGATTTTATTTTATGTATTAGACCATAATTCGTTTATTTAACATTAATATTAATAACATATGAATATTTGTTTAATAACTGAATGGATAGCAACGTTGTTCTACATAAGTTATAAAACTAAATTCTATTTAAAAATTGAAACGTTATCATATCAGATTTTAGATGACACAAGTTCATTTTCTTCAAATCTTGTCTCGCTTTCAACTTTTTTTTAAAAAAAATAAACATTAAAATTATTCGGGAGTATGAAACAATTGAAAAAATTTGTATTTATAGTAACTGTCAGAGCTTATCCTTTCCTTAATGTACTTCATGCACATTTCAAACACAAGAATAATTTCGAAAACAGAAAAAAATAATTGTTTTCAATCAGATATTAACTGTTATCATCTTTTGAAAAGCTTAGATTTAAACTCTTTGGATATTTTATCATCTGTATAAGAATGATTAATAATATAGCAAAAAGGGAACTTATATCGCCGCCCAGACACTATAGCGATTAGAGTCACCGAATGCTGTTTCGGGTTCTAATCTTGGAGAAGGCACGCATGCTTGTAAATGTATGGATCTTGTGCGGCAAAGTGGCATTCTAAATATACATCAAACGGTAAGTCCTCTCGAGACTTTGGTGGAAGAGGAAGAAAGGTGAATGACCCCTCCCCCTCCCGGGTTTTATCCCTCAAAATTGGAGTGGAGTAGAGGAAAAACACTTTATCACATGCATGGTACTCGAAGCTGCTTTTAACGAAAAACGTCAAATTAGCCTCTTACGTTAAATCTATCGAGGCTCAACGTACTTTCATTGGTGTGGTGTGGATGTTTGAAAAAGCGAATATCGGCTCAGATGTCACCCTCATCACTCGACTCGGTTCAAAATTGCGCGGCCTATAGCCAATATCCCTCGTGTTCATTCAGCGTGCGATGTTGATAAGCCCTCATGTTTTAAGGTTTCAGATGCATTTGTGGCCGCAGTAGCCTAATGATCAAGGTATCGGATCGTGGCTGGCTTGTCACGAGTACAAGCCCAGTACCACTAAAGACCCGGGGAGCAGGGGAGTGATGCACGTTAAATAATTTGAATGCTCAAAAGTTCTCCCGTTGGTGTGGTGTGGTAGATAGGAGAAGGAGGTGCCAGGTCAGGTGTCATCCTCGTCACTTGACCATGGTTTAAAATGACGATGTTCGTCGCCAAAAGCCCTCGTGTAGCTGAACAGTGCAACGTTAATATTTGTTCACTCATTCACTTATTGATATACATTTTGAAAAAAATTCAAAATAAGTTTAAAATGGAAGGTGTACTTCATAATAAAGGGGCATATTGTTGAGAAGCTAAAAAGCGATTATTTTTTTACAAAGTATATTTCTAAAAATTTATCAATCAAATGTGTTAAGTATTTTTGTCCACTTCTAGATTATCTCTTTCTCTCTTCACACACACATATTCTTTATTCAAACAATTTTAATAAAACACTAATAAATACTATCTAAATGTAACTTAAGAAGGGGATTAAATTTTAAGTGTATATTAATTTCAGTACCAATGCTGTTTTTCGTTCTGTCTTGGGTAGAAATTTGACGTGGAACTAACCGAGAAAAGACAAACTGCCTTAACATAAGTTTTTAAATTGCCGCGTTAAGCTCTACGCTTGAATCGAAGTGTAAAATTGATCACAAATTTAGAAGGAAAAAAATAGCGACTTCGAAGTTCTTTT
>BMAV01025650.1:0-54638 GCA_019973955.1 Trichonephila inaurata madagascariensis | reverse complement strand
CCCCTTTTTTTTTCCCCTAATTTTTTTAAATTAGTTTGAAATAAAATGATAATAATAAATTTGTTAATTATATATATATAGGTTACTCAAAATAATAAAACCTTATTATACAATTCAATACATCTGCCAAAGAAGTTAACTTCTCCCGTGTAATTGATACACGCACACATTTTTTTATTCAACCCATACTGCATGTTACGTTATCATATGATTTTGTATTGTTCTAGTTTTACGTGATACGCGTGGTTTTGTTAATAAAATGACAGAAGAAAAATTTGTAATCTGTGTGTGTGTGTGTGTGTGTGTGTGTGTGTGTGTGTGTGTGTGTGTGTGTGTGTGTGTGTGTGTGTGTGTGTGTGTGTGTGTGTGTGTGTGTGTGTGTGTGTGTGTGTGTGTGTGTGTGTGTGTGTGTGTGTGTGTGTGTGTGTGTGTGTGTGTGTGTGTGTGTGTGTGTGTGTGTGTGTGTGTGTGTGTGTGTGTGTGTGTGTGTGTGTGTGTGTGTGTGTGTGTGTGTGTGTGTGTGTGTGTGTGTGTGTGTGTGTGTGTGTGTGTGTGTGTGTGTGTGTGTGTGTGTGGGTGTGTGTGTGTGTGTGTGTGTGTGTGTGTGTGTGTGTGTGTGTGTGTGTGTGTGTGTGTGTGTGTGTGTGTGGGTGTGTGTGTGTGTGTGTGTGTGTGTGTGTGTGTGTGTGTGTGTGGAATTGAATATCATGAGCCTTGGAATAAGGAAATATATTAAGCTTTGGAGGATACTGCCTTTCTAGCTTCAACGGGCACTTGAGATTTGCTGATGAGATTGAATTTTTTAAGTTACACTAAACGTGCTTCAGCATTCTTTATTCCGTACTCTCTTCTGCTTTTTGGTGGAATCAAGAATTTATCCCTCCTTTAGCTTTTAACGTTATTAATTACAAAATTCGAAACTATTAACTCTGTACGGATAATAGACAGGTTTCAAATGTAATTCTATGAAATCCTTGAAGATCGTTATTTATGAAGGAAAAAATACAATGTATCTTACGATTTCTCGTAAAACAGATGAAAATTTTGCTATTTTAGAATATAATTTCACAAACAAACTTTTTCACTTGAATTGCAACGGTCTTTATCAAGGATGCCTTAAACTGTTTCATTTTTTTGTAGCTCACATTCTATAAGGAGAACATTAAATATTTTTCTATTAAAAACTTGTGTGAGATCTGCGTTGAAAAAGTGAACTGAAATTTCAGTTGTTCTTTGTTTTCCTCGTTAAATAATTAAGAAATTTGTTTGTACAATAAATACTTAAAGTTGAATGGATTGCACGATTATTTGAATGTTTTTAAAAACCTAAATATAAATTTTAACTATTATTACTGTATTACTGTTATTATTATTATTGTTATTGTAACGTCGTCAGTCGTTAGTACACAAGAAAATTTGTTACAGCCTCATTTTAAAAAAATTTAAATAGTATTTAATAGCTTCAAAAATATTCATTAAATAGGCCAATCCGGGCGGACAGTCTTTTTCACTCGAGGTCAGTCCTTATTCCGCAAGGCACTCGACAATCCCTTGCTTTTCCGGGCTCCAGTTTACTCCATGGCTCTATCTCTCCAAGTTTCTCCTCTCTCCGTCCAAGTCGCTTCAGGTTTACTCTTCTCAGTTTTCTCTCCGTCCGTCTTCTTCTCGTCCCTTTTCAAGTTTTTTCTCTCCGTCCGTTCCGTCCAAAATTAACCCCTTTTAAACACCAGGGGCGGGTCCACCACACGCCCCTCGTTTTCCTCATTGGCAGGTCAAAAAAGAAAAAGGTCTGCCCTCGTCCCCGGGCCACTTTCGTCTCCCATTTGCGCGGCAAACACAAACACATTCCCCGTCCGTCTGGAATCCAAGGGCGCCATAATTCTCATCTATTCATCTCACACCTGGGCCTCACAGCCCCACTCTCTATGCACCGACGTGCATACAGGCCTCGCCTATTCAAGACTTTCATACAGGAATGCCTATTGTCACCGGCATTCTTCAGCCATTGTAAATTCCAGACCAGATGTCTGCGCTTGTCCGAGGCCAGACAACAAACAATGACCCCATGGCCACCTGCACTTGTCATCCAACATCTGTTTGGGGATGAATAGATAAAGTGACTTCAGATAAATTGACAGGGTGGGGTTCACCCCAATTGAAGACGTCACATTATAAACAAGTACATAAATCACAATTTCTAGAACAGTTGCTCTTTAGACTCCACTATACAGATACCATTAACTTAAAATATGCCAGTATACACTCAAATCGAAAATAGAATATGAAAACGTAATTTAAAATAGACACACATTATTATACTAGACATTTTTTGAAGTAATTTACAATTAAGATGGATATTTGCAAATTTATTCAGTTAAGCACACAGCATAAACCTAAATAAATCAAAAATTAAACCAACAACATTAGAGAACACTTTCATTTAATTATTCATTTAACTGCAATCCTCTTATTTCCAGCAGCATTTACAGCTGATTAATTGTTTTGAAAGCCCTCCTCTATAATTAAAAACGTTTTCATGTCACGGGAACGCATTATTCTGTGAAATTTTAATTACGCCCGAAATTGCACTATTTGCAAACGACACCTTTCGATTTGATGAATACTGACACCAGCCTCTTCAAGGGTCTCGCTTTCAGTGCTTAAAAGGGCGTGTAATTAATGCAAATTGGAAATATCAAAGCTGGGTGATAATTATTTCTTTCATAAACGAAACTCCTCGAGAATTTTGCTCCAATAAATCTTCGCATCATAGCGATTAAAAGATTAGAGTAACGAAACCACAGAAACATTTTCTTTTATTCAATTGATTAAAGCAGGCAATAAAAAATTACCACTTTTTATTTTTTCACCCTATTATATTACAAAAATATATCTATTTTGGAAGAATTTCCATAATTTAAGTACAAAATACTGCAACTTCGAAGTTATTTAATGAATATTTTTACGCATTGCTCTATAAAAAGTTTAGAATTTCATTTTTAATGAGGTTTTTAAGGATTTAAAAAGATTGAAAGATTAGCTCACAATCTCTATATATTTATTTATTTATTTATCTTGGTGGAATTTCCAATCATTAATAAAATACATTTTAAAGCACTCAATTGAGCTGAAATTTTATATACACGATTATTTTGGATGACAATACAATAATTTAATTATAATTAATAAAAATTAATTGATGAAAACTAATTATTCAAAGAATGACAAATACAGCCACGCTGGCAACTTAGCGACCATTTTGGTGACTTGTGTGAAAACTTGAAAGATTTTTTTTCTCACATTTTAAAGCATTCAGTTGAACTCAAATTTTATATACACGATTGTTTTGGGTGACAATACGATACTTTAATGATAATGAATAAAAATTAATTGCCACTTAATGTTGTGATTCTGTCCTATGTATATACATATTTATATTAATTGTAACTATTTAATATAAAAGCTAAAATAAAATTTTTCTTTGTTGATCTAAGTAGGAATTGACGTAAAATTTTTTTATATTACTTGTTTTTCTTTTAAGGATGGAAATAAGTAATCCTATTTTATTTTAGGAACTAATTTAATATCGGTATGCTACCCTTTTTTTGCTTTATGTCAAATAGATCTTTGGTGGCCCGTCTAATGTTATTATATTGTATTTTATCACGCTAGCTTGGCAAAATTTACAACTATTTGGCGGAAAAATCTGTAGCGTACGGATATCAAATACTTATCTCTTATTTTGTTTTCATCATAATTCGTAAAACTTAATTGTATCCAATTTCCGACGAAAATTTTATGAATATATTATTTTAAAATTCTCATCTGAGTCTTAATATTCATTAATAAAAAATGTCGATACTTACGTATTATCGCAACAATCTCCAACTCTATTAATAACTCGAAAAGTTCGCAGCCCCGATTTCCTATGTGTCGTATGCGCTGAATTGGCAACCAGGTACTTCCTTTCATATAATGTCGCCATAGGATGCGATAATACGTATAAGTTCCAGAAGATCTTTAAATTTAACTTAGAGTTAAAATAAATAAGATTGAGGTAAATTTTTGCGGTAATTTATTATACCATCGACCATTAAGGCATCGATGGTATTTAATAAATACGACGGTATTTATTAAATACGTCATTAAATGCCATGATATACAGCCAATAGTGGAAACCGTTCCCATGCACGCTCGAACACAATAATAGTGACAGCATTTGGCGACATTTTTTCAATAGGTGATATCTTGGTGTTTGCCGATGGTATAATATGCAAGTATACCATTTTTGCTTACATTTTTGTTCTCTGATAATTATTTGTTTAAAATTTTGATGGTTCTATCATGTTTGCTAAATAACGTAATGGCACAAGTTCAGCAAGTTTACTTAACACATATTAATATGTATTTATTAGGTTAGCTTCTGAATTTCAATTTTTATTGCAAATCATAATTCTCAATCATTTACAGGGGAAGATCTTATCCCATGGATCGTCGTCGTTTCAGCTAATATCGCCAGCACGCCGGATTTGTTTAAACGTGCCCTACAGTCCGGCTTTCAGTGTGTATGGCCTACGCGATCGCAACTTCGAACAATTCCGTTGACAATCACTTGTCGTTGCATTTCTGGTGTCAAGCTGCGATGCATTGTTCGTACTGTAAACATACTTTACGTCTAAAAAATATATTTCTTACCATTTATTGCCCCTTTTCATTCCACATACACTCGATATTATACCCTTCATAACTGTTTTTACAAATTACTCCGATTAAACGAGGATTGCGACACCATGTTCTTTGATGATTTGTTGTTCCCATGCTACCTACTAATTACCCTTCTGAAATTGTCGGTCGAATTCGGCCAACATCCTGTATTAGTACATCCATAATCTCTTGGCCATTACATCAAAAAAACTTGTGTGTGTGTGTGTGCGTGCGTGCGTGCGTGCGGGGTGTGTGTGTGTGTGTGTGTGGTGGTGTGCGTGCGTGTGTGTGTGTGTGTGTGTGTGTGTGTGTGTGTGTGTGTGTGTGTGTGTGTGTGTGTGTGTGTGTGTGTGTGTGTGTGTGTGTGTGTGTGTGTGTGTGTGTGTGTGTGTGTGTGTGTGTGTGTGTGTGTGTGTGTGTGTGTGTGTGTGTGTGTGTGTGTGTGTGTGTGTGTGTGTGTGTGTGTGTGTGTGCGTTCCCTTAAAAATGTATGACATTTATAATTTAAAAATAAAAATACCTATAAAATAATGGAAGCTTTGTTAAAGTGAATATTAAAATTAGGTACTGAAAAAAAGAGTATTCTAATGCCGTCATGTTAACTTAAATTACGTTTCATCCAACAAAGCCTCAAGATATAAATCTCTTTTTTTTCCATTCTTATGGCGCTTTTATCCCTGGAGATATTACAGGCCAAGACATTTATCATCGAAGATGACGCTTCAGCCTGTTAAGAACCTGCTGATACTCTCACAGAAGAATGACATACATTAGGCAAAGTTGTTAAGTTATCACATAAGGTGAAGGATGGACAAATTGATAGTGTGTGTTTTATTTTTGGTAGGGCTCCTGAAAAGGGTCATATGGATTCATCTAGATGACGTCTTTTCCACTCTTGCTTGACAAGCGTTGATAATGGGACCTAACTTTTTTTTATAATAGGAGTCTCTGTGAAACTAAAATATGACAAGTTTAATACCTCAGGTCCCCTCACTACATAAGAAATAACCGTTTAAGATGTGAAATACTATTAGTATCTAAATATTTTTAAAAAAATTGTAAAATTCAAGTATAATGTAATAAAAGAGTTATCTCTCTTTCTGGTCAATTTCACAGCATATATAAAGCATTTTATAAGTAGTTCAATTAATGATGGAGTTCACTCGTGATATATTATTAATATGAAATTAAATGAAAGGATAATCGCGTTGCAATAATAATTTAGTCAATTTTTTTTTCTTAAGAATCGATCATTTTCTTTATTTGTGTATTTACTATCAGTAATTCTTCTCAGACTTAGTTATGATCACGAACTCATGGCGTTGTCGAGCTAAGCGTTCGAGTCATGACGCCTCTGAAGACCAGCCGTGTAGAGAGGCTGATGAACGTTAAATCTATCGTGGCTCAAAATCCTCATGTTGGTGTGGTGTGAAAGTTTGGAGAATGGGGTACACGTTCAAGCATCATTCTCATCACTAGAAGAAGGCTCAAGGTTACGAGGTTCATCGCCAATAGCCCTCGTGTTACTTTATGTTGTTGAGCTGTTAAAGCTAGATTACTGATGTGAAAGAGACGTAAGACGCATTGTGATGTTCGTTATCTGAAGCCTTGAGTAATCCTTTTAGATGTGAGTACAAGCCAATATGGAAACCAGTCTGCGAGTCTCTTGGAGTGTGTATGTGTTTATAGGTGGAATATGTCACGCCTTCAGAAGAGACACACGAAGCAGAATCCTTGCTTATTGGGCGTAGCCGGAATTACTATTCGGCCATTGGTGCTTGTCACCCCTCGTGCGGTAAACGTTGAAGCCTGATATTGGCGTGGGAACTGCGCCGGTCACTTCTCTGTCGGTTGGTTAAGGGGAGGCCAAAGGGACTTGCCCTGAAACTTAAGCGTCGGTATTGTTCTATCTTGGTAACTTTTCCACGATTATAAACTACGTGACCTTTGGAAAGAAAGTTCCCTAACAGGAAATCGGTTTTTTGATGGAGACCTCCGCAGGTTTTTGATGTTAATAAGTACTCACTCATCCACTCAAAAGTCTTGGAACACATTTTAATTCAAATAATAGTTATAAAATATAGACATGAGTTGGAGAATATGGTATTAATATTTTCAACTTCGGTATTTTTTGTGCCAATATGTTATGTAACGAGGCTTAAAATTTAATCAATATTGTTTTCTTGGCAAATTTTCAAAATTATACACAGTGCAAGAATAAATCCATGCGTATGTATGAAACACTGGGATGTTTATTCAAAGAAAAAAAAAAATAGGATCTATGAAGTATTAACTGCTTATATCCATTCGATTTTTTTAAAAAGTTATAAACAATTGCTCACTGTGTAATTCACTCAATAATAAATGATCAGGTGTGGAGAGGGGTGCCCCAAAAATAATAAATATGTGATAAATTGAAATCTCCTATTTTGTCAAAAAAAAGTACTCGTATTAGGGTTAAATAGATTATTCCTTTGCTGTTCGCTCTTATATGACCAATGATTTATTAAGTAGAATCTTATCCAAGAAGAAAGAAAGAATAATTTATGATAGGTTACTGTTATAATCCCCTTTGGCTTTATGTAATTATCCGTGTTTCTTTGAATAGTATTAAAGGGAAATTCTGATAGATGAAATAGTAGTATAAATGTGTTCATAGGACTATCATACTATAGATAACTATCACACCAATTCCATGTGCATCGCGAAAAAATGGTAATAATATCAAGTACAAGTAAGAAATGTTAAATTAGGCTTAAGAAAAACAACTGTAGCCATATGTCACTATTAATGTTGTAAAATCCTTACAACTCTATCAAATGCAAATTTAATAATTTTCGAATATATATAGTTTCAACAGAAATCTGGAAAATAATGTTAGACATTAAATTATGAATTTTGAAGAAGGATAATATTTATTAAATCAAAACTTTTATCCAAGTAAGCTCATGCCAGAATTTATGAAAAATTTATTTCAGTAAATAAATTAAAAAACTTAGAACTTCATATTATTAAAAAATGCTACGTCTTACAATAAATAGAATCAACAAAGAATCTTAATGAATTTTATCAATAAAAAAAAATGTCAATTCAGTTTTAACTGGCATTATGCTGAAAATTCTATAATACTATATATATTTTAACGGGTATGTAAACCTGAATTATTCGTTAAGAAAATAAAATCCATAATAAAATATCACAAATTTCTTATTAAAAAAAAGTATAAGGAGTATTTTTGTAGAACACACTTTTCACACACACACAAGAACTAACCTGTATTTTTATGTACGTTGCTTTAAAGAACAGTTCTGAATTATCCACAAATCCTTTTCTCAAAATTGCATCAATAGCACGATAAACGGTTTTTCGAGGCTTTGTTTGGTTATATCCATTTAATCATAATCAGATTTTAATTCATAACGGACTATTTAACTTGGCACCTTAACTACGATTCGATAATGAGGACAATACTTGAGCTTGTATACTCAATTAACTTCTAAAAGTTCCATTCAACACTGAGTTTTTGTGAGTAAACTTAAGTATATATAAAAACAAAATAAAAATATTATAGCTATGATGCTTTATTACATGTTAAATTATTTTTTAACTTTAAATGTTTTAGAGAATTTTCTGGTACCAGACTCTTTTTTTTTTTTATCGGAATAGATATATCAAATATTTCGTAGAATCTGTCATCACAATTCAATTCTAAAAAAATGATCGATAGTTTTTGAACAGTAGAGAAAACGTATTTTTCCCTTTGGATTATTGTATTCTTTTATACATTTTCATAACATTTACTTTCTGATCCTGGGACTAGTTTTAGTTTTGACCTATGCCACCCAATTTGGTGCCACGCAGCGAACACACATATCAATTTTTTAAAAATAACAAAAGACAAATTTTAAAAGCTTGCTGGTTCATGAGGAACACAGACCTCGGAACAACGAGCAAAAGATCTACTATCAAGCAAATCGTAAGAAAAATTGCAAGTATAACTCTTAGAAAAATATACAACTCATATATTTCAACTATCTTGGGTATTGAAAAATAGAACCGTGGCTTAAACTTGTACAGAGATGTGAGAATATTTTAATTGATCTATAACTTTTATTTAAATCAATTAACTTAATTGTAAATTATTAGTTTGATATTTAATTTTCAAACTCAAAATCGTATATTTTAATGTATTCATATTGGATTCTTCTTCCCTAACTCCTCCTATACTGAGCGACCCTGCATTGGCCAATCACATAACTTTCTCTCGCCACAAGCTCATCTTACAAAAATCTTCCAAATTTTTAATTCGGATATTTTTGCTTCCTCCCGATTGTCTAGGTTAAAACTTACCCACTCTCTTTATTCAATTTATGTTAGGGTTTTTTAAATACTCCCAATATTTAGTTTGTTTTTTAGATTTTTTAAATTGAATCGACTTTTTAAGACCAAGTAATTCTTATTTTTTTGGACACTTAATTACTAATGAGCAAGTAGTTAAGCTATCAAAGTCACTTCAAAACTTAAAATAGAAGGTTAGAGCCTCTGGCAGGGCTGAGTACACCATAAAACTGCCAACGAGTGTGTATTTATATAAGAAACCAATGATTATAAAAAGCAAAATACAAAGGATCTTGAAATTTTTTAATACTGCTAGATCTTAAAACCTTCCATGTTTTTCCTCAAAGTAAAGTGAATTGACTATTGGTATTTTTATTGAATATGGATCAGTTTTTATTCAATGTGTCGCGTATGTTTGAACTGATTGGAATTTCATGCATGTGTGTGTGTGTGTGTGTGTGTGTGTGTGTGTGTGTGTGTGTGTGTGTGTGTGTGTGTGTGTGTGTGTGTGTGTGTGTGTGTGTGTGTGTGTGTGTGTGTGTGTGTGTGTGTGTGTGTGTGTGTGTGTGTGTGTGTGTGTGTGTGTGTGTGTGTGTGTGTGTGTGTGTGTGTGTGTGTGTGTGTGTGTGTGTGTGTGTGTGTGTGTGTGTGTGTGTGTGTGTGTGTGTGTGTGGTGTGTGTGGTGTGTGTGGTGTGTGTGTGTGTGTGTGTGTGTGTGTGGGTGTGTGTGTGTGTGTGAAATGTACTTTTTGTCTAAAGCGTAAACTGCCCTTTTTGTCTTAAGTGTAAACAATGCTTTTTGTTTTTGATATACGTGTTTCATGATTGTTGTGATGCTAATAAACTAAATTTCTTAGAAACTTTGCGATTTTTAATTGAACTTTTAGAAAACATTGAACTAATAACAATTTTTTTAAAATACTTCAGTAAATAAAAATAACATAGGAAAACAGGAATAAAAAGCTAGGAATTCTCCTTTGCCTTTTTATTGCGTACATCTCCCAGTTTGAGTAAATAAACGAATTAAAGTAACTTGTACTACAGTAAACAAAAATGAGGAGTTTTTTTTCTTTTGGAATCTGTTGTGAAATAACAACAGAATAAAAAAAGAAAGAAGGTGATTTGCTTTCTATTTTCTGAACTTTATACAAAACTAAAATAGTTCTCAATGCAAATATTCGTATATTCATATTAAATATTTTTTAACTGAAACAGATATATAGAACCCTTTTATCTTATTCACAGAAATTATTTAAGTTAGATTTGTATGTTTGCATTATAAATATACCATGGATTTTTGACGCTACATTGGTGCATTTTTGGTTTTTTTTCTAAAATTCTAAGCATTCATGTAACTTTACATCAAGTCAAATAATGACCCATCTCTTCGATGAAAATCACCGGAGCAAACATAGTTATACTATAGAAAAGTACCGAGTGACTCGTATTTACCAGAACAGATTTGCTGCAATGCATACAGCTCTCCCTGATTTTAGGGTAGGCTTCTCAATCAATACAATGAGAGCAAATTGCGTAAAATTGGTTACATTCATGTTAAAAAAAAATAAGAGTAAAACAATGTTAAAGAAACATATTCGAGAAAAAATTTAAAAAATTCATGTTAATGAACTACAGTGAAATACGTTTAACGAAAAAACGATTTAGACGAAATATCGGTTAACACGAAATAATACAACGGTTCCGACAGCAAATTACTATGTGTTTTCACGCATTTTTTTTTCTCTCAACACGAAGTGAAAATCGTTTAACGCGAAAAGATTTCCCTTCGGGGAATGAACAAAATACGGAAAACACCAGCAGCCGACAAGGTGAAATGGGACAGGTGGTTTCACATATTTTGAAGAAAGGAGGCTAGCTTGGTTTTAAATACCCTTGGAATAGCCTGTGACACGAGCCATTTTGGAGCTTGTTCAAAGCTCAGAATGTATCATTGATGCAGATTCCGACGACGAAAATGAAATGAATAACGCAGCTCCTGTTCTTACATTATCCGAAATGAGGAACATCAAAAAAAGTTATCACAGTTATTTATACTCACATTCCAATGATGAAACGAATATAAAAATAGATGACATCAAACAATTTGATTCTAAAGAAGACAATGCAAAAAAATATCAGATTATTTTCCAAACACTCAATAAATGTTTTGTTTTTCAAAAAAAACGAAAATTTTGTATTAAAGTTCTTGCTAATATTTTGCTTTATTAATTTTTATGAAACACATGCATATATACACACATCTATGTAAATAAAATATACTCCAATACACTTAATTTTGAATAAATATGCTTTTTTTTATTATTATTATTATTTTTTATTTATTTTGCAATATCCTCTTATACGAAATTCTTTCAACAAGAAAAAAAAATTCAGTCATCTCAGTTTTATGTCCACAGTTCCATTTTGACCGTATATCCAAAAAATATAAGAAAATTATTAAAACAATATTTTATTGTTATTTTATTAGACACAGCAGTAATTTTAAATTGTTAAGTAAGGCTGTGCATAGTATTCGATGTTCATTTACACACTTCTTACACAAGAAGTTACTAATACAAAAAGTAAAATGAACTGCCTTTTTAATTAATACGAATGGCATTCTAGAACAAAATTGAGATGAGAAATTGATATTTCAGTGGGTGAGTGAGTAAATATTAACGTCGTACTATTCAGATACACGAGGGCTTTTAGCGTTGGACCTCGTGATTTTGAACCATGGTCAAGTGACGAGGACGACACTTGAGCTGGCACCCTCCTCTCCTAATTACCACACCAAAAATTGATGATTGAACTACACTACTTAACAAAATATAGTGCCAGCCACCTTAGTATCTGTTACATGTATTTAACTCTTCCAGCACAAAAACGAATTATTTGGAGGGTAATTTGCTGACCTTACCATTTTCTATTAAATTTTTGAATCATTCAGCTTATTCCTAATTTGCCTGTCAAAATGAGTTTTTTTCACATAGTCAAAAAAACTGTTTCTCTTAATTCATCTTCTCGGATTCCGGCTTCAAAAATATATACCGTATAAAAACTATTTAAAATAAGACTAGATTTCATTTTTGATGTTGTATTGACCATTACTGCTGCGACATAGCCATCCTGTGATGACTATGTCGTTCCGGTTCCGCGTAAGCTAGAGGTGTGGGATTATCAAAATGATGAGACATAGTAGTTCTTAATACAACTTTTATTAAGAATAACTTATATTACTAAATTATAATTTGACAACTTTAATTAAAGTGAGAGTTAACACCCAATTAAACCTTGTATTTAAGTCAGATCACGCAACTAGATCCTTTATCTTAATTATAATAAATAAACCTATTCATCTATCTACCTATGTCAAATAAACCTTTTTAGACTCCTTCCTTCACCTATAGAGAATTTATAATTCACTTTATATACGACGATTCCAACTTCTTTTATTGGCTTCTATTCCTTCCGCTACGGGCTGCTAACTCTTTATCTGAAAAATTCCCACTAAGCTATCTCTAAACTTGCGCGCTATTGATCAGAATGATTCCCCACCATTCTAAACTTCCGCCATTGACCAGAATGATTCCACACTAAGTATCTCTAAACTTGCCGGCCTATTGATCAGAATGATTCCAATAAGCTATCTCTAAGCTTTTTCGCCTATTGATCAGAATGATTCCACACTAAGCTTCTCTAAACTTGCCGCGCTATATCTTATCATCGCTTCTATCCTTTTTAAAAATATATCTCATTTACATGTTGCATTCGTTTATCTTCTTGGTATTGGGGGGAAAAGGGTTTTGCCATTAATCTGGCCGTCAAAGAACATAGGGATGTTTGCAGAAGGACGCGAGAGCGTCTAACCCCCCCAAGAAAAAAAAGGATTTACCAAAAGGCTCAATCCCTTTAAAAAATTACGTTCAAATCTCTATTTCTAAATTTTTCGCTTTCTGAGTTTTATTTACATTTTAATCTTTCCTCATTTTAACTTTTATAATTTCCAATATTTATCTTGACTTTAATTTTTTATTACTCATCTTAGAATTAAAATTTTAAAATTAATTTAAAATTTTAAAATCGTGACAATAAATTTTACTCCCAAAAATAGGGCCAACTTAATTTACTGTTTAATTTATCCCCCCCCTTTACTTTTTTAAAATCCCAAATTTTTTAAAAAAAAACTATACACTTAAATTTTCTAAAAAAAAAATTCGGGGGCCGCCAACTTTATCTAACACTGCATATGGGCTGGGAAATTCCGCTCCCCTTTTTTGTGAATTCTAATTTTCATAATTTTCAGGATTTTAGGGGCAGTTCCTGAAATGAAAACTTTTGAGTCTCTATTTCCATAATATCAATAATTTCACAATTATTCATTATATATTATTTGTATATCACAATAAATTTTTCATCTCCATCTCCACATCTGGTTCCAAAAACTCCCAATGAGCCGCGCAGCTCGTTATTATTATTGTTAGTGCTGACTACGCCGCGTTTCCTGAACCAGATGCCTCATAATACGTAACAATACAACAACATATATATATACACATATTATACAATTACAAACATTTTTCAATAAACTATTTATAACAAAATAACCAAAGGAATTTTCGCATCTCACGAAGTCATACATCAGAAGCAAACAAATGTGTGATTACAAATGTTTTCTCCAGAAAAAATTTTTAACAAGTCAAAGTTCCAAAATTAGAAATAAACACTCATTGTAGTGTTTGACAGCTTATAACTTTTAAGCACCGCCCGAGACTTCCTTCTTTGCAATAATTCTTCCGACCACTTGTTGGAAAGATCATAAAAATGAAACAATACAACTGGTACTTTATATGGGTTCTCAACCATAACGTATCCAACGATGAGGTGCTACCACTCTTCTTTCCTCGGTTGCGTACTGGAATTTCTTGTTTTGCTTGTTGAGGCTTGTAATCTCCTTGTCGTCCTTTCCTTGACTTCCCTATTGTCTCCTTGGCTGGTCGGGGTTCTTCTGTTCTCCGTCGTGGCCTTAAGTTGTAGTTCTTTTCATATGGAACTTCAGTTGATTCTCTTCTGCTTTTCTTTCTATCTCTAGAAATAGTACTGGATGACAAAGTTCTTTTATTGTGTGTGGGTTCCCTTTCTCTGCCACTTTCTTTGTGGTCCCACTTGCCCCTGACACACCTGATCTTTTAATACCCTATTATTCCTTATCCTTTTTGTTTTATTTTCATTCCCCAAATGAACTAGGGAAGGTGATCTGACCAGTGATTTGTTTTTATGGGTCCTCTCTGTATTTTATATTGATTTGATTGGTTACCAATCCCTTTTACTTACGTTTTCACCGCAGATTTTCTTTCCCATATTGTGACTCATTTAATCTTTGATGTACTTTTTCCGAAGTACGAGTTTCCTGACTTGATCTTATACTATTTGGGATACCTGTTCCTAATTCGACCTCGTCACATTTCTATGACGATATATTCTTATTTGATCTACGTTAACTGTTAATCTTTCCTGATTTCCATATTACAATATTATTGTTGTTTTTAACTTCTATTACTCTATATAAGGTCCCTCAAATTTTTGTTTAAATTTTTGCACATACTTTGTTATGCTGAACTTTTACAGGGTGTGTTTCTAATAAGACCCAATCATTTACCTTTATTTTTATGTCTCTTTTCCCGTCTATTATATTTTCCACTTTTCCTGTTTAATTTTTCATTACTTAGTCTAGCTTCCTTAAAGCTTTCTCTGCTATTTTGAATTTTGAATTTTGAACTTTCCGATATCATAACTTTGAAATGGTGTAATCAATTTTCGACCTAAAAAATAATTCCTTGAGTGTTTTTCCGTTGTTTCATTCACCGCCGTACGAATAGCGTAAACTCACGTAAATTGATCCCAAGTATCGTGTTGATCATTAACATAATTTGCAATCATTTGCTATATCTCATTAAACTCTTTCAGTCCGATTTGCTTGTGGTCGATATGCAACAGTCTTCACATGCCTTATGCCTAATCTTTTCACTTAAGTGCTCAAAAATCTCGGATATAAATTGGGGACCATTATCACTTATTAATTTTATTGGAGCTCCATGACGCGATATAAAGTTATCAAAAAAATATCCGCTTATTATACGAGATGAGGCCTTTTTAAGAGGAGGTATAATTTCAGCCCATTTGCTGAAATGATCGGTTATTACTAAAATATAGCGGTGCGTATTCTCGATATAGGATACGGGCCTAATAAATCTAACGTCACTGTCTCATTCGGATAATTTCGATATAATTGGATTTAATCGACCAGCTGGTAACGCGTTTTATAGTTATTAACTTGGCACATATGGCATGTAAGAGACATATTGTCAATGAATTTTCTCTCATATGCAGGGAAATAACAAACGTCGAATTTTTATGATACGTTTTAAATCTGCCTAAGTGTCCAGCAATTGGCTTGTCATGAAATTCTCTGTTATTTACAAATTCATAGGATTTTGGAATGTATACACGCATTCACCTTGACGTTGCGTGTTTCGCATAAAATAACAATCAGCCTTCAATTAAACGGAAATCGTGGGACTGGTCTACATATCGTTGCATTAACCGAGTTATCTTCCGGGTTTCTAAATATCTATAGATATGACCCTAATTCTGGGTCATTTTCTGTTCTGTTATTAATTGTTCCCGCAAGTAAGTACCAAATCCTTGATTATGGCACAATTAATTTTATCTCAATTATACTTTTCATATGCTTTTCGGTAAAACATTAGCCACCATATTTTAACTTCATTTCTGACCCATTAACGTGTAAATTCCTTTATCTACCCTATTATCTTCAACCAGTGAATTTTGAATTTTCAACGATTTCTGATCAAAATCTAATACGATTCTTGACCCACTTATGAAATCAATACCTAGAATACATGGGTATTCTAAATCTTTCAACACATGAAATGACCAATTTCTTTCGAATTGTCTGATGCGAATATTTAATTCTACTATCCCCATGTTTTGGCATTTCGCACCTTGTGCTGTTATTACCTGGGTTCGCGATTTTTTTTATTTGCTTATAGAAAAAATATTTTTCTATATACTTCTTCCATTATAAATGATTTATCTGCTCGGTGTCCCATAGCGCTTTCCAAAATGTGTTATTTAATAAAATAGGAACGTGGGAAGTTCTGGGTGATATACATATCGGAAGATAATTGTCTCTCTTGTCGACACCCCTTGAGGGTTGATCATTAACGCACACAATATTTAATCGTCCCCTTTGCGTCCTATCGCCTCGATTGAAATTTTCACTCGAACCCCTATTTCTACGGTCTCCTCTGTTAAAATTATCATTTCTTTCATTTCGAAATGAGTAACCCCTGTTATTTAATCTCTGATCATTGTTCTAAACCCTATTCCTCTCAGACCCTCTATTACTTTGACGGCTATTCTCGTAAAATCATTTCTACTGTTATTTGGTCTACGTCCTGACTTCAGAATTCCTCAGTTTCTACCATTAGCATTAAAATTAGGCATCCTATGCGTGCGTCTTTCTATATTATCGTTCTGATAACCCTTTTTTAATTTGCTGGAATATCTCTCTTCGAATTTAGCTAAGACTTCAGGTTGTATCGTGTTTTGTGGATTTCTCACTTCCACATAATCTTGGATCTGTGGTTCGAGTCGAACTAAAATATGATCCACTAACTCTCTGCTTGGGACATTTCCTAATTCTAAACTTCTCTGTATTTTTAATAATTGATACACAAATCAGATGGTTCCTGATTTCTCCCCTGCTGGGACGCGTAAATTGCGTTTACATTCTTTCTTGTCTGACTGCGGGAAAAGCTTTCGCTAATTCAGCGCCAGGCTGCGCGCGAAATCCATTGTATACATTTTGCGCAACAACGAACCAAATATCGGAATACCAATCTTGGGCCCTTCCTGAGATGACTTTTAAGTAAGCACTGACAGATTATTTGGGATTTCAAGTAACTGTATGTTATTCTCAATAGACTCGATAAACTCTGCAATGTTCTCTGACCCTGAAAATTACATTTCAGGTAGAGACGTTGTAATCACCTGCATTACCTAACCCAGAATTATATACACGTTCGGGCGCATTGCGACATAGCCATCCTGTGATGACTATGTCGTTCGGTTCCACGTAAGCTAGAGGTGTGGGATTATCAAAATGATGAGACATGAAGTAGTTCTTAATACAACTTTTATTAAGAATAGCCATATTACTAAATTATAATTTGACAACTTTAATTAAAGAGGTGAGAGTTAACATCAATTAAACCTTGTATTTAAAGTCCAGATCCGCAAAACTAGATCCTTTATCTTAATTATAATAAATAAACCTATTCATCTATCTACCTATGTCAAATATTACCTTTTTGCAGATCTCCTTCCTTCACCTATAGAGAGATATTTATAATTCACTTTATATACGACGATTCCAACTTCTTTATATTGGCTTCTATTCCTTCCAAAGCTATCGGACTGCTAACTCTTTATCTGAAAGATTCCACACTAAGCTATCTCTAAACTTGCCGCTATTGATCAGAATGATTCCACACTAAGCTATCTCTAAACTTGCCGCGCTATTGATCAGAATGATTCCACACTAAGCTATCTCTAAACTTGCCGCGCTATTGATTGGGAATGATTCCACACTAAACTATCTCTAAACTTGCCGCGCTATATACCCCATCATCAAAGCTTCTATCCTTTTAAAGTATATCTCATTTACATGTTGCATTCGTTTATCTTCTTGGTATTGGGTTTGGAAGGTTTTATGCCATTAATCGTGGCCGTCAAAGGAACATAGGAGTTATGTTAGCAGAAGGACGCGAGACGTCCACACTGCTTATATTTTTCATGTGTCAAGATTCGCTCACTATAGCTAAATAAAGGGGAAAAAAAAGTACAAGCACGTTTAAAGTACAAGCACATCATTGCTTATCTTTTATATTCTTTATCGATTGTAAAAAAGAAGATTGTCCAAGAAATGAAAAGTATCCTAAGAAATTTTATGTTTTTGTAAAAAAAAAGTGTATTTTTTAAAAATTCAAAAAATCTCGTGCTAAGATTAAGACTGTCTCTTTACGTAATATATATTAAAAGATAGTACCTAAATTCGAAATACTATTTCAATTTTTTTAAAAAAAAAATATATTCCAATATTAATATTACGTTCAAATTTTATTATATCCGAAAGGAAATTATATATATATATATATATATTATGTGTTATTGAAATTTATATATAATTAATTATTACTCATAAATAAATTCTGTGAAAACATATTCCTCTCCAATCTTCATTTAAGATCGCAATTATTAAAAATTCCTACTTATTTTATTCTTGAGAGTATCAGTAACTATTTTTGTAACCATTTACATAGGAATTTTTATTTTACGCGCAGATATAGTTACTCCTCTTTATAAAAGATAACTGAATAAATAATACAATTATTTCTTTTAGTTTATATGTATTATTAAGAATGATTGTTTTAATTTTAGTTTAGTGATTTTGAAGATGTTTGCAGAGAAATTTAACAAATTCACACTCATTCTCAATTTTTGAATGAAACATTTTTAAATAGCTTCCTGATATTCCTCTGGGAACTATTTATCTGATGCATTAGAAGAATTTTTAAAACATTATATCTAATTCCATGATACTTTATGTGCTTAGTAACTAATACAACACTGCAATTGCTTTCTTCTTTTGACGTCCTCCGTAATTTATCTTCATTATGATTAAATTTGTTTTTCTCTGAAATAGCAATAAATCACGTTTTCCGTAAAAAGTACTAGCAACCTTTTAAGATATTACAACTTAATTTAGAAGAGGTGCAACAATTCTCATTAAGAATAAAGATAATGAAGAAAATATATATATATATATATTAAATTTGTATAATATTTCAAAAACCAGAAATGTCATCTTATGACAATAATGAACATAACAAGCAATATGATAAGACAATATGATAATGAACATAACAAGAAATAACGTAATAAGAATATAAAAGCAAAACATGAAGATCGAAAAAATACTAAAAAGGAACTATAAAAAGAACCTAGCGAGTCAGAATGCAATTTCGGACTTAGGACCGAATAAGTGGGTTAGACTAGTTTTAAGGCGCCAACCTTCCCCCTTTGCAACTCGGTAGGAAAACCAAATAAAAGAAACAAAAATTTAAAGTATATAAAAAAATTCAAAGTATATAAAAAATAAACAAAATTCAAAGTATACAAAAACTCACAGAGAGTATGATAAAACCACTGATTAATATTCTGAAACAAATTCTCCCCAATTTCTTAAAGCAGAGAAAAAAAATTATTAAACGAAATCTTCCTACCTACAGATCCCTTTCCAAGAGAATCAAGAGTCTTGGGTATCTCTGAACGTATCTTTTGAACTACCTTTTACACTAACGAGCATAGATAGATATCGAGATAGATGACAATCAATTTTGGTAGGCTTTGATTTGGTTGATTGTCAAAATGTAAATTTGCTGGGTTCTAATTTGGTTGGTTGTCAAAAATGTAGTAAGATGTTTAAGATATTATTGGAAAAGATGTAAACTGTGATATGAGTGTTATGATATAATCTTCACAGCAAGACCACTAACATGCTGACTTTGAAATCCTATTGTTGTGTGGTGGATTTGGAATCAGAAGTAGCAAGACGACTAATATATTTGTGATGAATATAAGTTCTTAAGAAGTTAAAAGGGTATTTATTCATGATCTAAACAACATTTAAAAAATTTTTTGATATTATTAAATTTATCGATTTTGTGGGTAGTTAAGTTATCATTTCTAAATAAGAAATTCAAAATATATATATATATATATATATATATATATATATATATATATATATATATATATATATATATATATATATAAATGGAGGGGAAAGAAACGAAAGAAATTGAAAAAAAAAAGATTGCGTATAAAACTGTTGGTAGTCTAGAATAAAAGAAATAAAAGGCAATCTAGAGTGATGTGATTGTGTGAGAGTACATCGTAGTGGAAAATACGTTTTTCTGGGCATTAATTTATCTCAACAATTTTCAAACTAAACTATTTTACATAAATACTTTTGTGCTTTTATTTATCTATTCGAGGATTCTTTCTACAAATCACATGTTTCTGTATTTATTTACTTAAAATTGAGCTCACAGTACGTACTTATTGACAAATTTTATAGGGACCAAATGTATTTAATATGTAATACGCAACAAATGTAATTGAAAATATTTTGCAGGTTAAAACTATAAGCAAAATAAGATAAAAAAAGAAGTATTAAAGAAATTATTAACTAATTTGTGATTTTCTGAAATTTTTATTATTGTTGTTGTGACTAATGCCACCTGCCTGACAAAGTCAGATCGAGGCCCACGAAGTTATTCGCGGCTAAGGGCTAGAATTTGTACGCCTATCATTAGCCTTAGCTTTGAGCACCATGCAGGTGGCAGTACGATTTTGTTCGGTTCCATCCCAATTTAGAGGAAGAAAACCCTGGGGGTGGCCAGGGGCTTCCCACCTCTCTACCCCTTTCTCCAACCACACGAGAGGATTTGCGGCTCGACGACTATTTAGAGTACTCCCATGCCGCAAAAGCACTATATATTTACAAACATCCATGTCTTCTCCGTGATTTGAACCCAGTCCCTATGGCACCGCAGTCAGCGTCGCTAACCACTATATCGGTTGGGCGATATTGGTATTTTTAAAAAGCATCAACAAAAATATGAACCAAATAGTTTCAATGTTTTCTTCATTCTTTTTTTATTACGGCAAATGTACAAACTTCTTGTTTCAGATATCTAAATCTATGTTGTGAAAAGAATATTTAAGAATATTAAAGATAAAAAAGAATTTAATATATTTAATATATTCTTACTTCTTATTCTTTCTTACTTTTTCTTGTTAATAATAAATATGTTACTCATACACATTTAGAAATAAATATAAAAATTGTGTGTATTTAATAAATGTATGCATAAACTGCTATTTTTATCATTCATCTAACAGATAAAACTATAAGCAACATATAAGTAAGTATATTACAAGCGTTATTAAATATTAAGGTTTTTAAAGAAATCATAAACCTTTTTCAGGATTCTAAATATGATTTTATTATTTGGATATTCTCAGATATTGAAAACACTCTAGAGCAAAAGCAAACAAGAAAGCTTAGCTCGCATTGCTATATTTTATGCATTTTTCGTCACCTGACATTTTACTAAGAGAAAATTCATGTCATAAATACCAACTTTACTCACGAATTTTCATGAGTTGGGAATTTATCGTAAGAAATCAAACCTGTGTATGAATACAAAAAAATTTAACATCAGTGTTCAGAAAACAATATTTATTTTTCTTGTGTTAAACAGTGAGGTCATTGGTCAGAAATCGCATAATAAAATATAAGAAACGAGATTTTAATACTGGACAATATTTATTTATCTAAGGTAATTTAAACATGGCCTTCTGTTTTACTTCGAGTAGAAAGTTGTCAGTTGTGTAAAATTAATCGCAGATTGTTACACAAATTTAATTAAACACATTTTATAGCATATTATTATTTAAACTTTAATAAACAGAATAACTTAATTATTTTAATCGATGGAAACAATTCTTAAAAGAACAATAATTAAAAAGGGTATATTAAATTGATAAGAAGTTATGCAATTAAAGTGCTAATGCCGTATCTCTCTTAAACACTTTATGCAATATAAATATTTTTATATTCATTTTATGTTTGCGCTAGCATATACACATTTGTTAATTAAAATATATATGATTTATGGAGGTTCTATACATATATTTTAATGCTTTGTTTGAGTTTTAGAAAGGCAAACGATTATATCTTTATTCATAAAGCACTAATTAGAGTCATAAAAGCTTTCGAAAATTCTATTATAAGTAACATGGATTCTTTTTTAACTTCGAACTTGAGGATGCTAAAACCTTATAAATTAATTATCGAATGCATCCAAGTTTTAAGTGTTAGTAAAAAGTTAATAATATCTGTAATTATAATTTAGATGCTTAAGTATTTTTTTTTATTTTAGTCAATAACACATAAATTAACAGTTAACAAGAGCTATGTGTTAAAATTATATAGAATAAACTTGTTTCTGTTCTGTATCATTTAGGTAGAATAAGTCTAAAAGAAAGAAGTAATAATTCTTGGCAACTTCTTTTTCTTTTTCAGTTGTTCTAGATGAAAAGCGTGTATGAGATCGAAAAATACAGAATAAAACTTCATCGTAAAAAGGAAAACTAATTATTTTAAGAAACTGAAGTATGGCTCTGATTTTTAAATATATTAAATAAATTAAAGCCTTTTCAAGATAAACATAAATTATGCGACGTTGTGTAATAAATGTGATATATTAAAAATTTTATGTTTGTCAAAATAGAGAATTTTGTCATTGAGAAAAAGGGAAATTTAACAGTATATTCGAATTAACACATTATTTTAGCGTTTATTATGTTGGTACATATGAAATATCGGATTTTCTTTACATGTGAGCATTTGTCTTTTGCTTTCGTTATGCTTAAAATGTTTTTTTATTAACTAATTCATATCGTTTATAGTCATAATGCCCATTGCCAGGTCACATCACGACAAAGATTTTCTATAGTTTCCATTTTGTTATTTGTTTTGAATTTCGTAAGGATATGAATTCAATCGATATTCATGTGATTTTTTATAAGTGTAAAGTTAGTAATAATGCTTCAAAAGCTGCAGGCAATATAATCTAGGCATAGGAGGGAGAATACTGTTAATGACCGAAAAGTGCAGCTTTTGTTTGAAAAATTTTGGTCTGATGATTTTTTCCCTACAAAATGAGCCACGAGGAAGACCCTTAACGTTTGGGAAAAGTGATGCTGTGAAAGCATTGGTGAAAACGAATCCAAATGTATCTGTTATATTACCAGTACATTGTTGAAATGTATGCAAAATTAAAAATTAAACACCCATCAACTGAAAATCGGCACGGCCCAATAATTCTCCATGGCAACTATCGGCACATACGTCGAGCAAAACTATTAAAATATGAAATTTTGCAGCATCCAACTTATTCACCGGATCTTATCCGATCCACTTTCATTTCTTAAAAAATTCAGAACAATATTTTTTTCATTTTTTCAACAATTTGAAAAATTCCATATCAGAGTTCATTAAAAAATCAGAATTTCTTTAAAACAGGCATCTGTTTGGGGAAGGTGTATTGAAACAAATAGTACATATTTTGATTAAATAAATAGCTTTTGAAACAGATATGCAGTATATATATTATAAAATTTCACTTAAAAATACAAAATTGCACAAGGTCCAACTTAATAAAAATTCGTACACTTCAAATTATACATCTAAACATTTTTATAAAGCCAAATGAAAACAAAATAATTTTGTTGGATACTTTCAAATATAACTTGTTATTTTTAACCATATATTAAGATCCAATATTTTATAAATTAATTAAAATATTTAAAATTAAAATTGCTAAAGTGGTTATAAATTTGTCTCATTTATATTACTTTGAAAGATTTCATATTTTTCAAATGTGGGTGCTTGACGTAACGTTGTAATATTGAAGTGCGATAAAATACACTTTAATTATTGTTTTACTATTATTGAGAGATAATGTATATCTATGTGCGACTAAAAATAACATTTAATTGTTTGAAATATCCGGAATTTTTTTTATAAAACTATTGTTTCTAATCTGATAATAGCTTCCTTTCATTGAAAGAAAAAGTTTCAGCTTCAAAAATGGATATATTTACCGTATTTCCACCACACATTGATCTCTTAAGGAAAGAGTGAGATAAAATGGAAGGCGTGAAAAGATGTTAACGCTTTATGGCTCCATAAATCACACTTAAGTGATTTAACCACTACAAAAGCGGGAAAGGAAATCGAATAAGTTCTCGTCTGCACACGGCTATGTTCGAAAAGCCTAAAAATACTTGAAAAAGCCATTATACTTAACTCTTCTTACAGAAAATTCTTCTCTACTTCTTGAAAATGTTGAAAGAATAGAGTACTCGATTCTCCTGCAAAGCTTTTATAAAGTGTGGATATAAAAAAAATGGAATAATACACACGTTTGCAAGTTAGTGCTTCAAACTAGAGTTACGGTTATGAAATAAACCAATAAAAAAAATTTGCGAAGCTATTGTTATTATTAAAGTTGCATACTTAAGGCATATTGCAGGTTAGCTTTAATCAAAGCATATTGTTACGATTTTGTGTAAAATAGTGTAAATAATTTGTATTTGGATGTATAATGCCTTTATCTTACTCTAAATTAGATTTAATTTACGTTAAAATTGTAATATTCATGAAGCAACGCTGTCCCTTACGTTATAATGGTGATTCAATGGGAACTTGGTAATAGAGCCAAGTTGGCGTCCTTTTTGGCGACCAAGTTGGTGACTTAAGCGATCAATTTGGTGACCATTTGGACGAGTTCGGAACCCTCTGAATTCTTCTAGAAATTAGTAGAGAAATCACTAATTTCAAGATCTATGACGCAAGCGGGTCTTTCTCGAATTATCCAAGAGGGATGTAAAACAGAGATGCTCGTTGAAAGTCAATCTGGGTTTTGACTAGCGATCAGTTAGTATTGCCTTAGTGATTACTTCTGCTGTGGAACGAGTGATTGCTTGTGAATAATCTTTTATATACGTGTATTTTAGACACCGATCATTGTGTCTGAGTGCTGTTGAAGGCGTGAAAACCTTCTGAGATTTATTCTGCGAATATTTCTGCTAAATCCTGTATTTCAAGGATTAGATTTTCAACAATAAATTCTCATCGCTCTTAAAGAACTGTCTTGTTCTTTGCGACTGGTTTGCATAAAATCCTCGAACCCCCGATCAAAGTAACAATACTATAATTCAGTCTTCATCAATACTAAAATATTTGCACCATTAGAAGTTTCCAGAAATTTAAATTAATTTTAATAATTAAACATCTTAAAAATTGCGATACTAAATATGTTTAGAAATTTTATTTTCTCATAAAACGATTTTCGGTAGTTATTTCATATTCAAGACTTTTACATTTATGTTATTTTCCGTACAACGAAAAAATATGTATTCTATAAACTTAACTTCAACAGTTCATTTTTATTTCTTTTTTTTTTTAGTTTCATATTTATCATAAATATAACATTTTTTTTCCTTGAAGTTTTAAAATTTTTATAGTAATATTTTTTACATGGTTATTAGATTTCACATTGTTCTTGAAAAAAAATTATTATTTTTAAACTTTATACTTTCTTGAATAATTATTTTAATAACTACTTTTAAATCATGACTCAAAATAGTCTTAGTAAATGCAGTTACCAAAATGAATTCTTTTTATTTCTTTTTCAAATTATGTTTAAATATAACTAGAAAAAGAACAACCCTTTGAAAAAAGCATTAAAGATATTATAGGAACTCAATAATATTCTTCATATAAAGGAATACGTTTAAGAAATCACTACTTTTTAAGCTTTGAAGAAGCGCATCAGTATTAATTATGGTTATCACTGGCAATGAATAATTATTTGAATAAAAATAACAAACTCTAAGATAAGAAAATATGGTAAGATGATTTTATCTTTCATGCAAATTAAACCTTACATTAATAATAATCAATGATATTAATTGTAAATAATTTATCAATAAGTATTAATATGTTTGTTTACAGTTACGTAAAAGAGCTACTTTTGCTCTTTTGATTCAATTATTCGTTAAAAATTATTTTTAGTAATATATAGTGTTAGAAAACATACCTTGCATTTGATTAAATAAAACAAAATTATTTACATTTTTATGACCAAAATTATAACTTATAAAAGTCCTTAGCTTTAAAATTTACTTTGCATTATTCTAAACTTTTCATAACAAAAAACACTGCCTTCATAGCACTATACATCAGCTACTTATTATTTTTTTTTCCTATATTATCATTGATAGATTTAAACTCGAAATTTATTTTAAAAGCAACTGTTTCTGTTTAAAACAACATTATCCTCTAAATCAGGGATGGCGAACCAGTGGCACGCGTGTGATTGATGGCACATGAAATATATTTTGGGCACGCCACTAATTAAAACAGTTTGCATTTTGGTTTAAAATTTCAAAATTTACTATATGAAATATTACGAACAAACGCGAGTTATCGGTCGCGGGGCGCATACTCGTTTATTATTGTCTTGCCTTAGTTAAGTCGTGAACTACAATTTCTAATGATGCAAAGTTTGTCTACACATTGCATAGTCAATTTTACTGACACAACTGTATTTTAAAGTTTATTTGTGTTATATTTATGATTTTTAACTGTTATTTAACTTGGCTAATTTAGCAGAAAAACAAAATACTGTATAGTAAGTGTAACAGAAAATATCAAACTTGGTGGTCCGAGAAATATGACATGATTAGTAAAGGCGACAAAACGGTGTGTTGCGTTCTGGAACAGTGAGATGTAGAACGTTGTCTGTAAAACGGCATTTTGAAACAAATCTCAATTCCTTTTGTCAAAAAAGTGAACCAGAGCAAAAAGGATTAATTGCTTAGAAACCATTTGGCAGATGACTCGAATTCAGCATGCATTCTGCGAAAAGTAACCAACATCTTACCATAAGCGTAGCAACCACCCTGTTAACCGTATCAATGAAACGGGGCCCCAATAAGCGTAAACAAAAATCGTTAAAGGGCCCCGAAAAAGAGCCCCCTATGAATATTGATATTGGGCCCACGAAAGACTAGCTACGACAGTGCATCTTACAATCCTGTGACGGGTTTTCATCGCTATTTTCATTAATGTCCTCTTGAAGTTCTTTGGGGCCAGAATGGCAATTCTTTCCAACCAACTCTAGAAGAAGAACGTGAGAATACAAATTAGGAATCTTTAATATAGAAGTTTAGCATTCTCTTGGTGTCTATGTGAAGTTGCTATATGAGGTCTATGTTTATGATTAGAAGCGATTAAGTTAAAGTTAAAGGAAATTCCATGTTCAAGAATTAACCTACCCGTACCTGTGTATTCAAACTAAAGGTGGATACCATTCCCCAAGGAGTAAGGCCACGTCAGTTAGGACCAAGAGAATAGCTGTTACCTAGCATATAGTGGTAAGCGTCTTAAATTAAGTTATAAGGAAACGGAGTGTATTAATGAGAATAGAGGTAATCTGTAAAGTTAGATATAGTGGTCAATTACGCGATTATTTGGTAATACGAATTGTGTCTTCTCACTCCAGATTTGCTTAATTTGATTATTATTATTATTATATATAGTGTTTAAGTTAAGATCTTAATAAACAAATATTAAGATGACAGATTTACGTGATTCTTCGTTCTGTCCTACAGATACAGGTCGCGTAGATAATGTAGAAATGGGGCACCCAAGGGTAGGTGCCTCAGAATCCTAATAGAAATTTTTTGTCACCTAATGTACAGCAACAGAAGTCCCGCTAAAGTTAATTTATAATTAACATTAGCGTGAAAATAAACATCTGAAACAATTACTACATTTACATACAGAGCAAAATGTATTTTTTTTCGTAGTAAATAAAGTTTTAAGTTATTAATATTTAGTTTTTTATTAATTTCCCAATAATCACGAGTCAAAATTATCTGACGGCACGTCTATGCTTCATTAAACATTGTTTTACAAAAAATGGCACTTTGATCCATAAAGGTTCAACACTCCTGCTTTTAATGTAATCAATGAAAAAATGAATGGCATTATATCAGTAAATTCTGCAGAGCTATACTTAAATTTTACTTGCACATTTAGCAAGTAAAGCTCTATTAAAAAATTTTAACTGTGTGGAGGATTTTTTCTTGATAACATATTTTTTTTTCACCATTAAACTTGCCTATTAGTTATTAGGAATGTGACTTGACTCATTTAATGTGTTTAAAATCGTTCTCTTTTTTTTTTTTTCCCCAAATCTACCCATTTAATTTTTTCTTATTTCTTCCTTTGTTTCTACTATAATTTATAGTTATTTTTGACTTACAAATATTAGATCCAACATCAATAAACCTTGTGTACGCCGAACTTACGCGAAAGGTGAGACTGAGTGATAATTACGCAAGTCGAATTTGAGTAAGTCGGGGTATGATTTCGCATGTAAATACATATAAATTATTTTTATTGGGGGTCCGTAGACGAAAGAAAATAATAATTTAGAAAAAACTGTTACACGCAATGTTAGATAACACAAATACAAAATCTCAAATCGAAGTTATTTTAATGCAGAAGGTTTCAAAATATCTAACAAAGTAGTCTGCCGGCTCAAAAAAGTTTTTTTCTCCTGCAAAATTTCCTCATAATATGCTAATAATTTTTTTTTTTTTGTTGAAAAAATATATTCTTCGTGGGAGTCTATATTTTCTAAGACACACTTGTAAGCCCTTTTTCAATCAAACTGAGACCTTCTGTCAATTTCCTAATCGCTATTCGATGTTCTGATTGAACTGAGTCTAAGAACACAAATTATCTTCAATGTCTTGCTCTTGCTCATGCATTTCTATAAGCTCATCAAATGTCAGCTCCTGATTTTGGGAATCCAACAATTCTTGAACATTATTATACTATCCTCTTTTAAATTTATTTGCTTGGCAATATCAACACTTTTTTTTTCAATCACATTACCAATTTCGCCATTTTTTTTCTCTTCATATAAATGACTAAATGACGAGATTTGAAAATGGTGTAACACCGGGTTAGCTTAAGTCGCGGTATTACTGTACTTGGAATGCGGAAAAAAATTCTTTGCAAAGAAGTGAGCAGCACAATCTTTATCCTAATTAATTTTAGGGGGCGGAGAACTTTTTTTTTCATTTCCTACTATTAGCTCACACTCTCTTTATATTTTTTTATTTATTTATATTGGTGGAATTTTCAATCGTTAATAAAATACATTTTAAAGCGCTCAGTTGAGCTGAAATTTTATATACATGATTATTTTCGATGACAACACAATAATTTAATTATAATTAATATAAATTAATTGATTAAAACTAATTTTTTAAAGAATTACACGTTGGCATCATTTTCGGCGACTTAGCGACCCTTTTGGCGACATGTGTCAAAACTTTAAAAATGTTTTTTTTTCTCACGTTTTAAAACACTCAGTTGAACTGAAATTTTATATACACGATTGTTTTGGATGACAATACGATACTTTAATGATAATTTTTAAAAAAATAGTTACCACTTAATGTTGTGATTCTGTCATATGTATATACATATTTATATTAACTGTAACTATTTAATGAAAAGTAGCTAAAATAAAAATTTTCTTTGTTGATCTAAGTAGGAATTGACTTTTTTTTATATTACTTGTTTTTACTTAATTTTAAAAACAACGAATGAATGAATGAAAGAAAAGTTAACATTATTTGAAGCATTTTACTACTATGATATCATGTGAAAGTTATAGTATCAGTTTGTTAATTGCTTTTGCAAAACTGAAGACGCAACACATATTGCTAGGCATATTAATTATCTCAGGTTCCCTGAAGTGAGAAAAGACATGTATTGACAAGAGAAATGATTTTCCTAGACACACCCTGTGACTGTTACACGCTTTATTTTGTTTCTATTCCTGCCAATTGGGTCAGTTTGCTCTAGGGAAATGACAAGCAATCAGCTTATTCTCTTCGGAAGCGTCATGTGCTATGAATGTTAAAGGCAAAGCATTACGAAAATGGATTTATTTTAGCACTGAACAAGAAACAGTTTGGTTTAAGAATGGCTACAAAATATCTGAATTATTCAGTAATATGTACTGTAAAGTTAGTTTTTAGTTTCAGGTTCACATACAGTTACGGACCCCGATTTAACGAATATCGCGATTTAACGAATTTTACTCTTTATACGATTAAAATGAAGGTAAAAACCCCTATTTAAGGAATAATAAACCCCGAATTAACGAATTATTTGAGTGACAGGAAAAATATTTTTATTAGTTTGAATTAGAAAAAATTGGATTTTTTTTTTCAAGTAACAAATTCTTTTTCTTCGAAGCAGAAAAAGACTTTACTTGTTAGCAGCAAATTTCAACGGTAAAGGATTAAGACCGTTATTATACTTTACAAATGCAGATGAATATAACCTATTGAGTGAATCTCGAGTAGAACAGGAAATTTCTTTATCTCATCCCAATCCGCAACACAAGGGATATTTTAAGATTTTAACGATTACGATTCATTTGATAACGGACTGGTAACTCAAGGTAACGGACTCGAGGTTGGCATCTCATGAGTTCGAGCCTACTGCCGCTGAAGACCCACAGTGCAAAGGGGCAGATGCACGTTAGGTTTTTGGGGGCCAAACACCCCCCGCGTCGTTAAAAGTTAGGAGGGGGCTCCCGCGGGTTTTTGTTTGAATGGTTAAATCAAGGCCCTCCTAATCCCCTCGTGCAGCGCGACGTAAATGTTATCAACCCAAAATTTTTGTACTTTAAAAAATATATATGTGGGTATGTTAAATTTTATCTGTTAATTAAAAATGAAAAGAAATAAGTTATATTTTATTTATCTATCTATCTACATATATATATATATATATATATATATATATATATATATATATATATATATATATATTTTAAAATATATATATATATATATATATATAATATATTTTTATATATATACACAAAAATGGATTGTTATAAAGTGGCCTCACTTCTCTCCAACACCGTTCAACCGATCACTATGAAAATTGGCATGTATATGTATTTTTTTTGTGGAGAAGGTTTTTGTATATCTTTGTTGCGTCCCCCCAGGGATCTACAGTAAATCAACTTCTACACCGTACAGTCAATCACCAAGTTACCAACATGGTCACCAAAAATGATGCCATTATTACGTAAAGAACGGCGTTGCTTGCGAATATTACAATTTTAACATAAAATAAATAAAACAGAAAGTATAATATTAACGTATTACATATCCAGATATAAATTATTTACACTATTTTAAGCGTTCATTACACAAAATGGGTAACAATGTGTTACTTTTGCTGAGCAGAGATCAGCTTAGGAAGATGTGTGTGTTTTTGTCAATAATAGACCCTCAAGAGAGTTACGGGCATTATAAATAATAAAAAAAATCTTTTTATTAGCTATTAGACCACAGACTTAAAGTTTAACAAATATGGGTTTTGTTCAGCTGAGATATGTAAAAAGCTTTTCTTTTAGCTTGCAATTCACGTAATATTAACTCATTAAAAGCTTCTTTATCCTTCATTCTGTATTATTTAATTTTTCAATTCACCCGTTCTTCGCACGGGTATATCAGCTAGTATTATATAAATGTGTTCAATAGGACAAAAAAACAAATTATTTAGCACGTTATCGAAGTATTATTTCATCCTTAAGTTCAAACCTTCACATTTATTTGCTCATGTAAAATATACTAATAAATGTGTGAACAATTAGCCTCTTTAAAGTGTACTGGGTGCCTTATATTGATCATTTTTAACCCTTGAGCTATTTAAATAATATTTTATTGAATTTCTACTATCTCTATAAATCACTGATTATAATAACATCTTTTTTTTTTTTTTTTGTGTGACTAACTAATGTGGTAGTGGTTTTGTCTCAATTCTTTTTTGAATATATATAAGATCCAAAGAGAGTAAATGTGATGCAAATGCAATTTTGAAACATATGCAAAAGTTTCAAAATAAACTTGTTTACTATTCCAATGCATAGTTAAATAATGTTTGGTGAATTTTGAAATAAAATATTCTGCATTGTTAATCCATTCTACAATGCCCAATCCGCAATTTTAATTTACATTTCCGGTATTCTTTCCAGGTTTCCTTTTTCTTAAATTTCTTTTTTACTAAAGAAATTATTGTGTTCTTATTGGTACATTTATCTTTGAGACACAACTATAAGGCATTAATAGCTAATAAGCTCATTAACTGTGTTTATCCTTGCTTTTTTTAAACATCTTTTCTTTTAAATTTATTTTGAAATGCCAAGAATAAATGTTGCATGATTTATTCTTTACAATAATTTTACTGTAAGTGTAATAAAAGCTTAATTTGACCTCAAAAACAAAATATGTTTGCCAGCTAATGATTCAGATGATTACAAAAATTCAACTTTCAATTAAATAATTAATACTTAAGAACACAGGCAAAAAATCCAGTATTTTCAATAGCGTTATGTATAATATTTACAATTAATTAAAATAAATACAGTTATAACGTATATTATACAATTTTAAAAATTCTTATAAAAAAAATTTAAAATTTAAAAAATAATACAAAAGGATTATTTAACTGAACTTAAATGGATATTCAATATGTTTATTCCTATGATAAAATCATATAATTTGTTTATTTTTGTATAAGAATCTTCTTCCTTATTCTTTTCAATAGTTGTGTTTTATACAGAAATACATATAAGGAGAATTAAAGAAGTAAATATTTGTTACTATCTTTTCGAAACAGTACTAAATATTGTTGCACCGAGAGAAAAGAAAAGGTTTTATACTGCAACTCCTCCATATCCATCTAAAAATAACACGTTTTTCCAGTTATAGCAACCATTTCCTGGAGATTTTTCCCGCTGTACATTTCGAAGTTTCAGTCGACTGCAAACTGTCCAGAGGGAATAGAGTTTGCTTAAGATACTCCTCGATTGAGCACAGATTCGAAATGGTCTCGTTGTCAGTTCCTTTCGAATTTTTAAAGGAAAAACGGGAAAGAAGAATAATTCAATGAACAGGAAGAAAACTTTCCTTTTTCTTTTTGGGTTGTTGTTTAACTACCCAAAATTCTTTCCAAAATTGAAATAGTATGAGAAATGTACTTAATTATAGTGTATTGTTATATCGTGTTCCTTAATCTTAATTTAATTGATGAATTTCACCTGTTTTTCACATCTGGGGGGTGAACTCTGTTGTCTATGAACAGAATGCTATTCCTAAAGATCGTTTTTAAATACATTGGCCGTTTTCTTCATAATTTTAACTAAGTAGTGTAGGAATACATCAAACTTTCAGAGATAAATTTGAAATATAAGATAATCTCTCCTTTTTTTTTTAAACCCCCAGGGGGAAAAGTAAAAATGGGTTTCACCGGGAGTTTAAACCCCGGGTTGAATTATTTTTGTATAGGGCTAATACACGTCAAGTGAGTCGAGTTTAAGCCATCGCGTGGATGTGCAGAATGGGGTTTCTAAAATATTTTAAAGAAATATTCAAATAGTTTTTTTACTAACGTCACACTTTGAAGCAACACAGAGGTGATTGAACTTGTTATCTTGGACTACAAACAAGTGTTGAAAATGACACCTGATTTGGTACACCACTCTTCAAACTTTAAATAAATATTCCAAGATCAGGGCAAAAAATTTGTCTTGAATATTTTTGAATTAGATGAAAATCTCTAAAAGAAGGAAGGTGCATACCATCTTACAACTAGATTTATCCTCTATAAAGTTATATTTTATGTAATAAATTATTTGGAGTGAGTACACACACAGTTTTTACTTATACTTTTTTAAGATACACTTTAGAAAGCAATTATGATGGGAGAAAATTTTGTTATGATTTCTTTAAAAATAATTTACTATATACATGCAAATACATCCGATAATTCTAGCTTTTGTTAATATTGTGAAGCTGAGGTCACTGCACAAGAAATTGATTTTATCTTAAAAATTTATTTACGCAAAAATCCCATTGCATCAGGACCACCCTTCACCTACAGCAATGACCTCACCCAGAGACAAAACCACATCCCCCTCGTGGCTCCTACAGGAGTATACAAAGTGAAATCTTTCTCCCGACAAAACTAAATGAAAAAAAACAGCTAAGATACCTTTAACCGACTACGTTCGGAACCGGATTTTAAAGATAAAGGGATAATATTTTTAAAAGGTCACTTAGTTTTTAAAGTATAAAAGTTTTAAAATAGAGAAATAAAAATTATTTAAAAAAATTTTTAAAAATGAAATAGAATAAATTTTCAAATTTTTTCCTTTTTGAAAAAGCTTCATTATAAAATATTTTCCAGTAAAAGCCCCTGTCAGAGGCTCCAGAAAAAATATAACTTGGGGGGGTTTATCTATGTTTTAACAACAGAGGGAGAAATTTTTAAAAAAAAACGCCGATAATTATTTCCTGGGTTGTAACCTAAAAAATAATGTAAATTTTTTCAAAATCATAGTTGAGCCTCTGGATTCGAATATACAAGGCAAAATATTATTATAAAAAATTTTTTTCAAAGAAAAAAACATTTTGAAAAAAAGGTTATTCTAATTTAAATTTTCCCAAATATTGTATTTTAAATAATTTTTTTCAAATTCCAAAAAAATTTTTTATATTTTTTCTATTCCTGTGACATCAATAAAATTTACCATTTATGCTTTTTTAAAATGTGGGTTTCCCGAACGTAGTCGAATACCTGACCCAACCCATGATCGGGCGAATAAATATTTTTTTGGGGGCTTCTAAATAGCGTATGTAAGAAAACCCCGAATCCGTGATTGAGCATATTTGTAGAAGTGTATGAGCACTTTTATGAGTAACGGTGGGTGTAGTCCATGTTTTACTTTCAGCGGCAAATCTAGCTTTGTTTTCAAATACAACGAAAACCGTCTTCATTTTATCTGTCGTAAAAGGTAATTATCAATTTTAAAAGCTTTAAAAACAAATTTTTTTATTAATGTTTTAAATAGTTGTTGGAAAAATATTAATTATACTCTATTAATGGTTTAGACTCGGGTTTCGTTACCCGAACGATCGTGTGGGTTGTGATTATTGAGTCACTGCAGCTATGAAGGTGAGTTCTTTTCCATGTGGGTTTTTTTTTTCTTTTTATTAATATTGATAGAAGTTAAATAAAACGAAAATATTACTATATAATTAAAACATATTTCCTTGGTTTTCAGGGGGAGTCCCTTTTTTTTTCTCTGTCACTTTTTTTCAATTTGTTTTCTTTTTACACATTTGATGGGGAGGCATTTTCATCTTTTACACATATATCTGCATCCATATTTCTTCCCCCCCAAAAAAATCTGGGTTTTTCCGGGGGGGTTAGTCCTTTTTGGTTTAAATGTATATAGTACTGTGCTAACTTTTAACCAAAAAAATTTTTTTAGTTGTCTAAAAAAAAGGAGAATTCACACGAGAAGAAATTTTTAAATGGATGAATAAACGATTGAACTTTTTATCAAAACTTAGTGGTCTCGGATGATACAATTTTAAAAAACGTGTAAACCGAAAACGAAAAGGGGAAACAAGTTAAAAGAAGCGATGAAAAAAAAATTTAAAATTTAAAGGAAAAAATTTTGAACCCATTTGTTTTTAATCCTTTAAATCTTATTTCATTTTTTTTGGTAAAATTTGGTTTCTTACCAAAAGCCAAAAAAATAAAAATTCCTCCAAAAACAAAATGGTCCCCAAAAAATTTAACAGGAAAATTAAGTTAGGTCATATAATAAAAGATTTTTAATATAAATAAAAAAATAGGCTTAATTCCCCTGAAAAAGATCGTGTTAGACCACAATCTACAACATGGTTTTATTTTGAACTTAGAAAAAAAGGCTTGAAGATACCATTTTTTGAGTGTAGGTGCTTTAAGGCCTCGCAAGAACTAAAAATCAGATCAAAAAACATTTTTGGAAAAAGCAATGTACATGTATGCTTATCAAAAACAAAAACATGTTCTAAAGATTTAAACAGGAAATAAATAATGACTCAAGAAAATAATGAATTTTACATCAATAAATTCCTTATTTCTAACCATTTTAGATGAATTAAGAGTGTTACTTCCATCAACTTAGAGCCAAAAAATGTAAAATTTCACAGGTGCTGATTTCACAGAAAACGCCCAACCGTCGACGTTCCACGAGGAGCATGGGCTATTTTTATTTTTTTTCCCAAACTCATTGAGGTCAATAATTACCCAGTGTCATTGGGGTCAATTAATAATCAGAAGAATTTAATATTTAAAGATAAAAATAATTAGGGTCTTAAGGGATTTTCGGTTTTCGGTGAAGGTTAAATCGTTATGGCTCGGTGCCTGAGAGCATCGAAGTTTAGTAGTTTGCTCACGGGCAGCCATGAGTATTTATCGAAAGTGGTATATGGATAGAGAAACAACACAAGTTGACATATCCTTACACAAGGGTTTGTCGGCCGCGGCACATTGAGAACGTTACGCATTGTTCGCCATTACCGAAGAGCTACAACAGCTGTTATCCCCAGCAGCTAAAACAGTGGCGACCCAGATGACACGTCTCAACACACAGTGCAGCTTGAATTGCCGCGCCGGTGCCCGAATCGCGTCTCTACGTTGACGACATGTCATCGCCAATAGCGCCTGCAATGGGCACAATACATTGGCATTGGTCCATAGAAGAATGGAAGAAAGTCGCCTGGTCCGATAAATCATATTGATGTGGACAAAGGCGAATACGCTTAAATTCAACAGAAACCCTGACCCCCTTTTAATACACATTATACAAAGTGGGAGTGTCGGTATTATGGTATGAGAGGAGTTTTCATTTGACATATTAGAGCCCATCACCCCATAGAACAATCCCTGATATATGTAATCTATATGATTACCCGGGACGTCACGCCTTCAAAAAATGTGACAGCGTTAATCAATAGAATAATGCACCCACACCCGGGTGTGTTTTGGGAAACTTTTGAAAGGGTTCCGAGGGTTTTCATAAATCACGTCTTAAACTCTAAATTCACTGGACAGAAATCCAATCAAACATATTTGTGGTTTCACCTGGAAAACTGAATTCGCGTTATCATGCTACCATTTCATAATGCATAGAAATGCAAAACCAGGTGGCGAATACCTGGTATCAAATACCTCAGACTACCTATCAACATCTTTTCCATTTAGTGCCCTGCCAGGTTTTGGGAAAACTTTGGGGAAAGGTTGCCCTACTTCATGTATAAAACGCGAGATCATAATATAATTAATTTTCCCCGGTAAAATTCCGGGAAAACCAAAATACTTTTAAAAATAAAGGGGGAAACAGAAAAGAGGGGGTGCAATAATGAGAATTTAGGGAAAAGTTATGAAAAATTGTGTTTATTTATTTTAATATTTATTTCACATTTATGTGACTATTGATTCTTATTTTTCATTATAAAAAAAAAATTATATTCAGTTCTATGAAACCATATTAATTTTGAGAAACATTTTTATCATAATTTTTTTTAAAAAAATGTTTGGGGGAAAGAATTCGGAAAATTTAGTGTTTTTTTTTTAAAAAAAAAATACCAAAAACACGAACATACGGAATTTATTTTTTGTACCCAGGGGTCTTTATCATTATTATTATTTTTTTTCTGAAAAAAAACGAGCACTTCAATTATCTTTTCCCTAGGAAGTTTTTTTTTTTCATTTTCCAATTTTTTTTCCCTTTGAATGCCTCGGTTCGTTTTTTACCTTACGAAAAAAGGGTCTGGGGAATATTTTTAAGGCTGTTTAATATAACGGACACTCGCTTTATTTGAGTTAAAAAGCATTTCCCTCTGAGATAGATTAAAAGAATATCATTTTATTTGAGAAAAAGGGCATCGGGGATAAAAAGTATGAACACGTTGGAGAAAATTTGCTTTCCCTTATAAAAAACGTTTTTCCAGAAAAATGACGTTTTTTATATTGCTATTTAAAGCTAAGGTAATTCTTTTTTGCATCAAAAAAAAGTTACGCTTTTTCGATTCAATAACGTTCTGGATTAAATGAAAACCCTTTTTATATCGAAAAGATTTTTTTAAAAAAGTTTTCCCAATTTCCCTCCTCTTTCAAAAAATTTAAATTTTTTAAAAGTCTTATATTTTCCAGTACTATATACATTTCCAGAAATATTTCTCTTAAATAAAATTTTAGTTTTTTCTTAACGTTTTAAAAAATTTTAAATTTGTTAAACAGTACCCAAGTTCTTTTTTTTTCATCTTTCATTGTACAAGTAATATAAAAAAAAAAATTTAAATTTAATTTTTTTTAGAAATTTTAATTAATTATAATTAAATTATCGTATTTTACCCAAAACAATGGGGTATATATAAAAAGAAAATTTCATCTCAAATAGGGGCTTTATAATGTGAAAAACCCTTTTTAAGTTTTAACACAAGTTGCCAAAATTATGCTAACGTGGCTGTATTTATAATTTTTTGAATGATTAGTTTTAATCAATTAATTTTTTTTTATTTATAATTAAATTTTTATTGTCATCCAAAATAACCGCATTTTAAAACTTCAACTCAATTGAAGGGTTTTAAAAAATTAATTTTTTTTTAACGATTGAAAATTCCACCAAGATAAATAAAACTAAATAAATATACTGAGGAATTTGAGCTAATAGTAGAAATTGAAAAAAAGGGTGTATTTAAAAAAAAAGTTTTGATATTGTAAGAATAATTTCTTATAAAAAAAATTAGTGAATAACTACATATTTTGGGAATAAAAACCCAAAACGCCATGTATTAATCTTTAAAAAACGTAGAATTTCTAAAAAAAGCCTTGCAATATATTGGGTTTTCACTTTTGTAACCCTTTCTTAAAATTAATTATTAACCCTTTAACTGCCGACTAAAAAAATTTTGAAATTAGTTCCCCAAATGCAACTGTTTTTTACATAGACGCGGGTGTATTGGGGGAAAAAAAAAAGGGAGAAAAATTTTTTTTCTGAAAGAAGTAAATTCTTCCAAAAAAACTGCAACGATCATTTCATCGCATTCCAAAGCCTACGGAATTGTTTTACAGATAGTAGAAAGACGCATATATACGTCCTGGTAGTTAACACACCAGTTGAGCGAGACGTATTATATACGACAGTGGCACATAAAGGGTTAATACTAAGCAATTAAAATGCACTTTGATTTATAATTTCCTGTATTAGAGATAAAGCTCCATATCATGTTACATTGGGAAATTTTCGATTATTTATCTAAATATTACTTGACAACGATATTAAAAAAAAATTCAAAGAAATATGAAAATATCCGATGTAAATTTGATTCATGAAAATTTTTAAATGAATCCAAGCGATAAAATAAAGCAATTAATTCTAATTATAATTTAGAATAAGCTGAAAAACACTTCAGTGTTGTTTTGAATATTTTTGACTCATTGAATTAAAAAGTCAAACATTTTTAAATGATGTGTTGACAAAACTCGTATAAATCGCATTGAAAATATCTATTGAAAAAAGTATCCTTTAATTTTATTCAGTTTTTCCCTTTCCCTAATTTTCGAAACTTCCAATGATTCAGAAAAATTTTCCAAAACCAGTAATGCTGCAAATTTTACGTAAAATGTTAAGTAATACTGAAATGGTTCATTGATAATTTGGCCATTGCAATTTTTCTCTAAAAGGGCAATTGAGAAGAAATCGAAATATTGTCTAGTAAAAGTTAAAAGAATATCTTATTGAAAAATTTCCTTTTCCATTTGGAATTGGAAGAAGTTTTGAAATATTTTTGATTTTATATAACTTTTTTGTTCACCATTTATTATTTCTAAGGAAATATCTAATATTTTTCATCACAAAATTCTAAAAATTGAACAGTTTTAGTTTTCAAATAGAGAAATTTAGTATTTCTGCAGGAAGAACTTTATCATTACTACAATACAGTTTCATACCTGATAACCAAATATAGATTTGCAACTTTTTTGCATTTTCGGAGTCATTTCAACTATAATTGAAGTATCAGTTTTACCTCTTGATTATATCGAAAATCATTTTTGCTACAACAAATAGCAAAGATTATATTACAAATAACTATTTTTCGAAAGAAAAAGTTTGTGTGCTTTTCGTTTTTCCCAAAAAATTTTTTAAATAATTATACTATAAAATAAAATTTTAACAGTTCCTTACTAATAAAAATCTGATTTCATTTGATTTTAAAAATTTACTCCTCATATTCTTTAGTGGAGTATTGCTTTAATATATGAACAATCCGATTTTTTTAATTTATGTTCTTCAAAGAAATTAACTTTTTTTTAATTATTTAGATAAAAAAAAATCAATTTTGTGTGAAAACGGATTATTAGTAATTTTATCATTTTCTTGGTTATTTGATAGAATTTAAAATATTCAAAAGCACTTTCTTTTATTTTTCAATTCCTACTATTAGCTCACACTCTCTGTATATGTATTTACTTATTTATTTATTTATCTTGGGGGAATATTCAATCGTTAATAAAATACTTTTTAAAAAGCTCTCAAATTGGGAATTTTTAAATTTTATATACATGATTATTTTGGGATGACAATACAATAATTTAATTCAAATTAATAAAAATCAAGTTTAAAACCAATTTTGTTTAAATAATTACAAATACAGTCACGTTGGATCTTTTTTTGGGACTTAGCGCCCCTTTTTTGGTGACTTTTGCCCAAAACTTAAAAAGGGTTTTTTTCCCACGTGTTAAAGCATTCAGTTGAATTTGAAATTTTATAAAACCCGATTTTTTTGGGATGACAATACGATATTTTAAATGACAATGAAAAAAAAATTAATTACCATTTTAATTTTGGGATTCTTGTCATACGTATATAATTATGGTGGTACCTCAAATTAAAAAGTGCCCCAACATACGAGTTTTTGGGAGATACAGCCGACGAGCAAGGTTTTTTTGTTTTAGTTACGAGCGAAATTCGAGATACGAGCCCGGTTCGGTTCGGTTCGGTAAACACGCAGTCGCGCCATCACGATCATTTGGGGGCAGCGTGCTTCCGGGGATAAGCTGTGTAGTTGGTTTTCCCGGTTTTGTGTTGCGTTTACATTTACAGTTGTAGTTCATTTTTTTTTAAAAACCAGGGATAGGAAGAAATTTTAAAAGTAATTAAGAAAAAGATGATGAGTATTAAATTTAAAAAAGGGAAATTATGGGAAAAAACATAAAAGCAAGGTGTTTTCCGGATTTTGAGGCAGTATGGCCGTAGTACGTCCCATGATATTTTCCCCGGAAACGGAAGGAGTCGATAAGAAGGTGTAACCCCGGGCCGGGCCTTTACGATAATTTCCAAGCTGCAAACCCCCCTTCATAAAAAATATGGAGAAACCGTTGATGGGTGGGTGACAGAAAAGCGCTCCAAGGGGGGGTTCCGACGCAGACCATCATTTTTCGGGGGGCAAGAGCGATCTACGGAGATTTTGAAGCAAAACCCCGCAGACTTCCATCGACGAGGCAGGAAAGATTTAAAAAGCCGGGGGTGGTTTGGGGAATTTTAAAAAAAGGAGGGGGTATTCACCTTTTTTGTCAAGACATGGTGAGGGCGCAAGTTCAGATATGAAGGAGCTGAGGATTACATTAAAAAATTTTTCCCATCTAATAAAAGCCCAAGGGTTTCATCTCTTAAAGTCTTCAACTGTGATGAGACAGGGGGGTTCTGGGAAAAAGATGCCGAATAGAACATATATAACGGCAGAGGAGAAGATGATTTTGGGCCCCAAACCTAATGAAGGCGAAGATTGACTTCTAGCACTTTTGCGCCAAAAGCGGAAAAGGGGGACTGCAAGATCGCTCTGCTCGTTCCCTTTTGGGAAAAACCCCCGAGCATTTAAATCACATAAGATTTTTAAAAAAAAAACTGCGTTATTTTGGGGGGTCGAACCCGAAGGCATGGGTCACCAGGGGAAAAACTTTTTGGAGTGGGTAAAAACCCGGTTTTCGGCCCTACTGTTAAGAAAAAATCTACAGGGGAAAAAAACCCACCCGTGCAAACCCTCATCCTCCCCACAATGTCCCTGTCCACCCCAAAAACCCCGAAAGACATCCTTTGAGGAGTTAAAATTCATGGTTCTCCCACTTACCACCCAACACCACTCCTATCCTTTCAGCCCATGGATCAAAGTGGGTTTCTAATTTTTAAAAAATATACACCAAGCATCTGTTTCCGGCCTTTAAATACGGGGACACAAACCTCACCCCCTTTGAGAGTTCTGGAAGGACCAATTTAATAAAAGCGATTTGCCTACAAATTATCGATCAGGCCTTTGGGTTTGGGGGTTACAACGAGGACCTTGACCTCTGCATAAAAAGCCCGTGGCCTGGGCCGTAGTTAAAAGATCTATGAAGAATTAAAACCCCGGGGTTTCAGTAGAGGAGGAGATTTGTATTTTCCCGGGGAAACCAAGGGTCTAGAGGTGGAAGAGAGAGACGTGAACGAGCCCCATCGAGGGGACACCCAGGAAACCGGGGCGACTGAGGAGATACAAGAGTTACAGTCACAGCAGCATACTGGGGGTTATGCAAGAAATTGGTTTTTTAGGAGCCGAGGGGGAGGTTTTTTACAAGTGAGATAAAAAAATTCCCCGGGGAAAGTGGGAGAGAGTTTTCACAGTTCGTGGAAAAAAAAACCCAGAAAAAATTGCAACAGGTCGTGATCTGACCTTTTTAATGACACTTGCCTAACTCATTTCCGAAAAATTCTAAAAGGAGGAAAAACCCAAAACCCCCTTGGGGCATGTTTTTTTTAAACGGCCAAGGTGAAAGCGGGGAAAAAAAGGAAAAGGCAAAGACCAGTGAGGATATCTAATTTTTTTTTAAATTTCCCCTTTTTTTTTTTTTGTCAATAAATATTTGATATTTATAAATACTTTTATTATTAAAACCCACGTAACAAAAAAACTGGGGTGACTTTTTGGGGGTTTGGGAACGGATTAATTAGTTCAATTGTTTTGTAGGGGGGAAATTTGCTTCGAGATAGAGTAATTCAAGTTTTACGAGCAAGGTTGCGGAACGAATTAAACTCGTATGTCGAGGTACCACTGTATTTATATTAATTGTAACTATTTAATAAAAAGTAGCTAAAATAAAATTTTTCTTTGTTGATCTGAGTAGGAATTGACTTAAAAAATTTTATATTACGTTTTTATTAGATGTTTATTTCGAGGCCCAATTAGAAAAATATTTGAATGTGGATATTAACAAAAATTTTTTCAACCGTTTTTTTTGTTTTGTTACTTAAAAAATATTAATTCTTAACTTTTCAGGGTTAACCCCAATTTTCTCTTAACATGTTTCTAATTTTGAAATTTTAAAATTTTCCTTTAAAAATGTATTTTAAAAATTTTTTTTTATCAGTCAGAAAAATCATTCAGTGTATTTTTGTGGGAACAGGAATGATTATACAGAACTGTAAGGAATCATCGCAGAACCCTATCTTACCAGAACTAATAGATTAACTTTTTTTTAAGATCAGAATCAACATGATTAACATAGTAAAGAAACAAAAAATGAGTGAAGGATCTGGTTTGGCTCTCATTGCATGATTTCTTTCATACACCACTAATGAGAAGATGAGCAAAAAATTATATGTTCTTTTATGGCAATCTTATTTTTACTGACAGCATTTATCATCGACTATTATTTGGCTGAGTGGTTCTCAAATTTTTTGATCTATGGGGCCCTTTTTATACCAAAATTTGACCTACCCCCCCCCACGAAATAATCTTTCAATGCGCAGTAAAAAAAAATTATAAATTTAACTTTGATGTCCTGAAAATGGAAATTATATTGACAAATATTATATAATATGACTATTTTATAAACGAAAAACAAAAATATAATTTTGGTTAATAAATTCACGTACGACCGCGTTTTCAAAATGGGGGACGCCCCTTTGGGAAAGGGGTGACAACTCTAAAGGGCGCGAGCATATGGAAAAAAGAACAAAACATTATTTTAAAAAAAAATTAATGACTAAATAAACAAACAAAATAACATTCTGACATAATAAAAAAAAAATATATTTTTACACAGATATATTACACTTATAAATATTTGGTGCTACACAATGTTTTTTATAATTAATTTAACAGTACTATTAAAAAAAATTTTTAAATTACCAGTGACCCTATGGGCTATATATATATATATAATATAAAAAAAAAATTAACACTTATCTTGATAATTTTGTAGGTTTAAAATTAAACCCTTTGACTCCCGATAAAAGTTTCGTTTTTCCCTTTCCCAAAATGCCAACCTTTTTTCCACGTAGGTACGCTATGTGATTATTGGGGAGGGGGAAGGAAAAAGGCACAAAAAAAACGGGAATAACAAATCCTTCGCAAACATTTAAAGGGTCCTTTATTTTTCCCAAATCTTCCTAAAAATTTTTCAGATAGCATACAAAAAAAGTCTTTTTTGGAAAGAGGGGTTTACGTCTGAGGAAAAAAACTTTTCTAGCAAGACGTTTATATGCATAAGGGTAAAAGAGGTAAAAGTCGTATCGTAGTTTTAGCATCAAAGTATAGTATTGAATTCAGTACATTGTTATGGTATGGGGGAGGGGCGTGATGAAAATTATGATTGAATATTGGGTCGCGAGTGTTGCAACTTTGAAAAGCACTGATGTACGAGGTATATCAAACGTATTCAAAAAAGTTCTTACGTAACATATGTTATGTTCCTTACAATACTAAGAATAATACTGCTTCCGGTTTAAAATTAAGAAAAATTTATTGAAATTCACTTTGCGTTTCTTTACTCTTTTATTCTGTCATGTTTTAGACAAATTATTGCATGTAGCAGCGAAATTTTGGGCCTATTTACTCATAGATGGCCGCATCCACAATCGGCCCGATTTCCACCGAGTGAAGTGCTTGTCATAATAATTATTATATTTTATGTATCTATCTATTATAATTTGTTAACACAAGTAAAAATCAAGACTAGTTTATTTTAACTTTCATAATAATGTAAATGGGTCACTTTTACTTTATATCAAACCTTTCGCGAACCTCTAGAAGTATCCACTCACCCTCAAATTAGTTTTAATTTGCCACACTGACAGAGCTAGTCCTGAGTAGGCCTTGTATCAAAATTCCTTTGGGACCCTTTAACATTTTACGATTTTTTGCTTACACATGTTGGGGCTTACATGCTGACACATGTATCATTGATACGGCTGTAGCTATGCCCTGATTTGCCACAAATCCATTCAGCAGTCACAAAGACCTCAGGGAGTTCCAATGATTTAGTTGCATATATTATGAGTTTCAATAATATTTCAGCTTTACATTTTGTTTTAATGTTTTAATTTAGTTTTTATTTTTATTTTTATTTTAGCAATTCCATGCTTAATTATATAAGTTCGTTGAGGAAATTTGCAATTTTAAACCAGTTGCGGTTTTTTTTCGTGAAATAATGAAATATCAAAATATAGATTTCATATATAAAAGCAAAGGTTCTTAAGGTATCTGACTACGTTCGGAACCGTGATTTTGCAAAAGAGTATAAATGGATAATATTTATGATATTTAGTGTCACTTAGATTAGAAAATGCATACAAAATTGTTTTAAGAATAATATTACAAAAATTACTTGTACAATTTTGACAAAAATTAACATAGAATGACCCTTTCAAATTTTCCTTTGTGAAAAATGCTTCTATTATAATAATAATTTGCCTGCATATAAGGGCCTCTGTACAGAGGCTCAACTAGAATTTTTGAAATATATCACTTAGAATGGGTTTGTCCATGTTTTACGACAACGGAGGGAGAAATTTAAGAAAAACGCCGATAATTATTTCAATGGGTTGTAACTCTGAAAATAATGTGAATTTTTCAAAACTCATAGTTGATCCTCTGTACAAGAGTTTGAGCTAAAACAGGCAAAATATCATTGTAATAGAAGCATTTTTCACAAAAGAACATTTTGAAAAAGGTTATTCTAAGTTAATTTTTTGCCGAAATATTGTATTTAAATAATTTTTTTTTCAAAATGTCCTTAAAACTATTTTATACATGTATTCTAATCTAAGTGACACTAAATATCATGAAAAATATCCATTTATGCGCTTTTTTTTAAAATCCCGGTTCCGAACGTAGTCGGATACCTTAAAAAGGGGCATTATACAGATAACTACTACTGCTTTCATTTAAAAGTACTTCGCTTACAAATAAATACTATGTCAATCGAAGAAAGAATAGCTAACTAAAGCGGTTAAATAATTAACCAACGATTTTCCCATTAACCAAAAATGATTTATTTTAAATACGTTATATTACAGTAATTAGATAAACATAAAAAGTACGCTTCTCTCGAACCAATATTCCTTTGATATTTCTTTTGAGCTCCTTATTGCCCGATTATGAAATAAAAGCCAATCTAATAGAAATTATACACAAGAGATTGCAATACTTAAAAGGTAAATGCCTGAAAAAGAATACATTATAATAGCATCAAAGTTACATAAAGTTACATATAATGCTCATGCTAATAATTAAGAACGTAAATGGAAATACCGCTTCTATGTCTTCAGATTTACCATTCTCAAAGCCTTTGTTATAATACCGAAATTGAATTAGAATGTTGCTTAGTAAAATAAAGTACAATGTTGGAGATGAAAAGACTTATTCCCTTTGATTTCGAAACACAAAGTTCAACTATCTTTTATCAACAAATCTTAAAATTACTTGCTTTCTTTTTTTTATTCTGGTTGGAAAAAGAAAAAATTTGATTCGACTATTGAACATGTTTTTTACAAAAATATCTTTGATAGAGGATGGAATTAGTTAAAATATATAAATTTCCTGTAACATTTGTTAATCAAAAGTATTTTCATCATTGTGTGTTATTTTTACCGAATTTTTAGCAAAGGTAAGATAAGAGTTGAATTAAATTGACTAAAACAGGAAAGAATTTCTATATGTTCAAATTAAAGAAATATAAATATATAAGAGTTTATAAAACTTCAAGCAAAATGTTTAATATAATAGAATCATGTACGGTTATTATTGTTAATATATATATAAATATTGAAGATAAATTTGAAAAAAAAACTCAACCTAATTTTGGGTTTGAATTTTTGAATATGTTTTTGTGCTTTTTGCCTTTGTTGTATCTTTATGCGTCTTTTTCAGACTTGTTTTTAAATGCTTTTTGAATATCGTATTTATTGTATTGTAAAAAATACGAGGCAGGAAACTAAGTATCATTTCACATAAACTCACATGAAAAGTCTATTCTCAAAGCAAAACTTATTTTTACATAAAAGAGAATTTTGGAAACTATTTATCTACATAGTTACCAACATTGTTCACACATTTGTCTCATATCGGAAAACCAAATTATCTGTACCCTCTTCAAAGAAAGAAGCCACCATTGAAGAGAGTAATTGCTGAACAATGGTTTGTGGAAACTCATCACAACGAATTATGAACCGTCTGTTTTCATGAATTTTATCTCTCACTTTTTCAACCAAACCATTATTGACAACAGGAGGTTACCCACTCCGTACATTGTAGAGAACATAGGTGTGCCCATCATTGAATTTTAGAACCTGCTTTCTCACTATTCCATCACTCATTACATTTTCGCCGTAAATCTCTACAAGTTGATGATGAATTTCAACCGGTTTAACGGATTACTGAAAGCATTTCAAAGTCGAAGAGATCGGATAAACATTTTGAACTCTCACTAACACGTGTAAAAAACAACACAATCTGATTGTAATGGCGTCACTGTACTAGCAATCAACCATAGACACGTGTATGCAAGGGTTCAATTCCGAAACTGCCACTGTAGATGTGATAGAACGAAACGGTACTTGGTTTCCGAACACGCCTCGTATCTTTCACATACAGTAAACCACAAAAGTGTTCGTACACTTACAATTTTCTCTAAAATTTAATGTTTTCGACTAATAAAAATTAATATGTCGGAATTGTAATTTTTAATGATATCTTAATGGAATAATATAATCAAAATTTTTAAAACATAGTATAACTATTATCTTTAAAAATTAATAATTAAAAAACTACTAAAAAAATTATGCCACAAAAGTCTTCGTTCACTAAAAAAAATCTCAACATAGCTTTAATTATTGTATTTCTTTCTTAATGTAGTACTTAGTAGGATATATTTTAGCGTCCCTAACAACTTCTAAACGTCTTGGTATAGATTTAATCAGTTTTTTGTAATTTCATTTCTTCATCAATGTTTTTCCATTCTTCTGTAATTATTGTTTTTACTTCCCATTACGTTATGTTTTCTTTTTTTAAAATCAAATTCTCACCAAGTATGTTTACTAAGCTTAAATCAAGTGATTTAGGAGGTATTTTTAGAATTTGTGGACATTTATAGAGACATTAGTGGCGTACATTGAGCGCAGTGCGTTTGGTGTCAATACGCAGTTAAAAAGTGAAGTCGTCTCCAATATATAAATTTTGGAAGGATAATTTAAAACATTGTTTTTTAAAATATTTAAATAGAACTCATGATTCACAATACCATCAAAAAATACCAAATTATTTAATCCTGAAGCCGATTTACACAACCACGCAAGAACATCATCACCTATATGCTAAAGCATGGAGGGGGAGGCTCATTTTTTCTTCAATGAACTATTATACGCCCATCTGAACCAAAAAAATTGAATTTTCTGTCATTGCAACGGATTTGCTGTCAATGTTTAATTTTCTGAAACTTAATCCCACGAATCTAGTTGTAAATGTAAATATGGGCGAAATGTTACATGGTGGTTTTTATAAGTCGAAAACATCAAATATTACAGGAAATTACAAGTGTACGAACACTTTTGTGGTCCACTGTATGTGTGATTCTTATAACACACAATAGTCCCTTTTCTAAGCCTTTTTCCAAAATTATCACCTTTCTCTATAAGTTTCCGAATAATTCATGAAAAGAAGATTCATGAAGATTACATATATTTCGCATTTTTCGTATATTAAGTACATAATAATTATACATTCATAGATTAAAATTTTAAAAATTTAGTAAAAATTTTGTAATCCATTTTGAAAACAATTTTATAAAAAAAAAAACTTGATAAACGGTTTGTTGACCAGACCGAAACTCAGTCGTGAAATAATAAAAGACCCTGTATCTTTAATTTTTTGAAAAATAAAAAAGAATTGTCAAAATATATTTTATTTATTCATTAGATATGCATTATTCTGAAAGTTAGAATGTAATATAAGTATATAACTTGACGTGATAAAAGTCAAACGAAATTTTTGAATTATTATTTATTGAAGCTTACAACAAATAAAATAATGACTTATATGCTAAGAGAATTATTAAATTTTTGACAAAAATGCATCCTTTAAACTTTTTCAAATTTTTCTTGGAATTTTCAGACATAAGAATGAAAGAAAGAAAAACAAAAAGAAGAATAATAAATTATTCTATATCTGTCTTATTTCCTGCACCGATATCATATTGGAGATCCAAGAGTTATTCTTCATAGTTTTTCTTCTGAATATATAAAATAGAATACTAAAAGAATACTTGGAAATTTACTAAAAAATATATATAATGGTGTTTCGTGCCAATGTTTAAATATATATTTTATATATTATAAATAAATATAAAGAAAAATATGCACCTAATTAAACCTTGAAAGAATAATAGTCACTATTATTTAATTATTGTTACTAACTAAAACCTTATTACAAGCTATGATCGCTACACTTAATAATTCAAACGATCAAATCCAATTATAGGCTTCTAAATGAGTTTTGAAAATAAATTCATAATTAGTTTTCATTAAATTATAACGATAAAAACATTAAGAAATAAATATTAAAGCCTCTCTAGTGAAATGTATAAAATAAAAATAACGTTGTACTTAGATTTTCGAGTAACTTTTGAAACGCTGCAATGAAAAATAGATAACTTCAATCCTCTTTTTTAACCAAGTCTCAAAAACTCAATGCAAGAAATTCCTGCTAAAATGTATATTTCTACAGTTTTAAATTTAATTATTTACTCATTAATTTTCCTCAGAAAATTATTCCGACAGATTTTTATTTATTTTAATGTTCTTTTATTTTTCTTCGTGTTTTTATATTTTTAATAGCTTTTAAAAAAAAGCTGTTTTCTGATTTTTCAATCCAAAATGATTGAGATCTTTAGCTTTCTGCCTTTCTCATTGCCTCTGCCACAAACCTAAAGATCAAAATTCTGCTTTCATTTTGGGTGCTTTGCGCCGTCTTTGAAGCTATTTTTCTCGTACTTATATATAATACATTTCAATCAAATAGTCACTCAAATACCTACTGATATGAGGTTGTAGCTTGAAAGAGCTGGGTACTCAAGTCATCCATCCAACGATATATTTCTACAGAGATCATAAAGCAAATAAAAACTACTTATTATAAAAAGGAAAAACAAATTTGTGACATAGCCATCTTTCGATAGCTATGACGTGTTGGATCCGCGTAAGTTAGAGGTGTGGGATTATCTAAAGGATGAGACATTTTATAATTCTTAATACAACTTTTTTATTAAGAATAACTTAAATTACTTATATCTAATGAACAACTTACTTTAAGTGAGAATAAACCACAAATTAGACCGAATATTTAAGTCAGAACGCACAACTAGATCACTTATCCTAAATATTATTGATTATCTACCTAATCTCACTTTCTATATAATCTTATCGTTTAGAAAGTAACCTTCCTACCTTGGTTGAAGACTCATCTATTCTGCTTCTTGTAAATAGTTAGATGTACTCATGTACAATTACTCTTCCTTATGAATATTATTATCGAAGGTGGGCGTTTCCTTCTTCCTTGTGAGTAGGCCGTCTAACACTTTTTCCCGAACTGTTCCAAACTAAGCTTTCTTAAGATTGCCATCTCCTCTCACTAAACCTTCTATCCTTTTAAAGTATATCTTATTTGCATTTTTGCTTTTGTTTCTCTTCTTGGTATTGGGTTGGAAAAGTTTTGCCATTAATCGTGGCCGTCAAAGAACGTAGGAGTTATGTTAGAAGAAGAACGCGAGAGATGTCACAAATTTATTGGGAAAAAACAATTCTGTAGCATTCCTTGAAGCTTCCTTCCCTTCTCTACATAATCATTTCCTCTGCACACACACACACACACACATTTCTGTATTTGCTTACAAGCTTCAGAATTCTAATGTAATACCGTTTTTTCGCCAGGACATTAATCCAGGTGATCACAGCAGCCCTCAACTTTTCATCATTTCCAAAACGTTTACTGCGAAGAAGTTCTTATCATCTTTTTCCCCAACTTAGGGGGGGGGGAATAATAGCTAAGAGTAAAGTCCGGATTATCGGTCTTTAATTTGAATACAAAGAATACAACTGGTGGCAGAACAATATGCTATAAGAATTCATAAATAGATGCGACAAATATTTAAATGAATGTTTTTATTATTTAGAGGATTGAAGGAAGCTTCAAGATACGTAACAGAATTTTTTATCATGGCGGATAATTTTACAATTTTAATATTTACAACGCACTATAAGAATACATATATCGATCCACAAATGCAAATTTTACAGATAAAATTTCTACTTGTATTCTACGATACAAAACTGCAAATCAATATCCAAGTTCTTTCAATCCTCTTTATTTCACTCTTTCCTAAGAAACTATTTTTTTAAAAAAAAATCTGGTAAAAGTAAAAGAAAAAAACTAGGCAGAAATATTTATACTTTTCTGCTTTCTGATATCGCAGATACCTTAATACCAACAACAATTTATAAGCCATAACCCTTTTCACTGTAAGTTATTAAGGCAGTTTGATTGAAGGCACTCAGCCAACGCTAAAAACATTACAAACTATAGAACACAATACTTTTTTACATCGTCAAACTAATCCTAAAAGTTTAAGCTCCATCCTGGAAAAACCCGAGAGATCTTAAACTTCTGATCTTCTTTCTTTAGCTCTCATGTCCCCAGAGATATTAGAAGAAAAGACATTCATCATCGTAGGTTGACAAGTGAGTGGCTCGATATCTATTAAAAGCCTTCTGGTACTCACTCTCTCAAAGAGTGACACGCGTTAGGTATAGTAAATTTAAACACTAAAAAAGGGTAAAATTGGGGAAAACTTTTAGTTTGGGGTTTAAAAAAAGAAAGTGGGGTTTTTTTCTATTGATACTTCAAAAAAAATTTTAAAAAATACCTTTATTCAGCACAAACTGTGGGGAGTGCCCCCCTAGGGGGGCGTGATAACTCCACAAAGTGGGCGTGAGCATATTGAAAAATCAAAAACGAAAGATTATTTAAGAAAATTATTTATTTACTGTAAGAGTAAACAAGCAAAATGAATTCTGACATAATAAAAAATAAAATACACATTTACACTGATATAATATACTTTTTTTGGGTTTTTCTTTTAAATCATTTTATAATTTAAATTTTTAAAAAAATAAGGTTAAGAACAAGTTTGATAATTCCATGACCTTATGGGTTTATATTAAAAAATTATCTTAAATTTGTACGGTTTCTAATTAATTCCCCAAATTGATTAAAAGTTAAGCGACTGCCCCCAATGCCACCGTTTTCCACATAGATGCTCGTATGTGAAGTGTTTTTTTATTTGGGGGCGAGAAAAAAAAAAATAAACAAATCCTCTGAAATAAAAGATTCTTCCCAAAAAAATGTCGGTTTCCCCAAATTTCATTCCGTTTTCGGGGAAAAGTTTTATGGATATCAGTGCACAGAAAATATCGTACTTCAGAAAGACGTATATATACGGCCAGAAAGTTAATGCTTTGGCTGAGCGAGACGTTTATATCCCTTTAAGACCTGAATTATTTTTGTCTTCAAATATTAAGTTCTTCTTTTTTATTTAAAATATATGGAAACCCAATAACCGGGGAAAAAAAATTAAAAAATTCCCCCTTCCCCGAACGGACGGGACCCGCACAAACGTTTTGGGCGTTTTCTTTAAAAAGGTCTCCTATGAAATTTTACGAGTTATGCATTTTTAGCTCTAAGTAGATTGAAGAAACAATCTTAATTCAACTAAAATTGTTACAAATAAGGAAATTATTGTTGTATAATTAACTCTTTTATTAATTCATTATTTATTTACTGTGTTTTTTGCTTTTTAAAAAGGGAAAATTTGAAATTAAAGCAAAGTACAAGCAATTAAGTAAAATGCTATTAATGGGAAAAATTTTGGAAAAATAAAATTTAGATTGCACATTAAAATTTACTGTTTGAAAAAATGGGTCATGCTATTTTAACCATATTTTCATCACCTTGCCCCAAATATTAATTTTAAGAGGGTAAGGGAGTCTAAGTTAATAACCCTTAACTTAGGGATTTTACCCCAATTCAGCTTTTTATTCTGGTAAAAAATAAATTTTACAACCTTTAAAAAAAGCTTTTTTGTGTCATCTCATCACCACAACAGAATAATTTACTAATGTTACTTTTTAATTTGAATTACACTAAAATAAAACCAAAATACTACCATACTGTGGGAAATTTTTTTGTTGTAATTAAAGAGTTTTGGGTTTTTAGTATTTAGTTTTATTATTTTCAAAAATCACTAGCCAAAAAAATTTTTTTGAAGGCAAGCCATTTTTTTCAACATTTCTTAAAAAAAAAGGGTCCAAAAAAGGTTTGCCACCCCTGTACTAGGTTAAAAAAGCGAAAAGTTGTGTTTGTTGAAAAAATTCACAGAAATAAGTTTGAGAAAAAAATCTCGACATACACCTTCACATAAAAATAAATTTAAAGGGATCCGACTACGTTGGGAAACCGTGTTTTTAAAAAAAGGTATAAATGGATAATATTTATGATATTTGTGTCACTTAGATTAAAAATGTATAAAAAAATTGTTTTAAAAATAGTTTTTAAAAAAAAAAATTATTTAAGTACACACTATTTTGACAAAAAAAAATAGAATATCCATTTTCAAAATATTCTTTTGTGAAAAATCCCTTAAAATTTTTGCCCGTATATAGATCAGACCTTTGTACAGAGGTCAACTATGATTTTTTTAAAATTTCATTTTAGGTTACAACCCTTTTGAAATAATTCCGGGGTTTTTTTTCTTAAATTTCCCCTCTGTTATTGTAAAATGGGTAAAAATTTCTAAATTTATAAATTTAAAAATTTAGTTGACCCCTGTACAGAGGGCTATCATACAGGTAAAAATATTATTATAATGAACATTTTTTACAAAGGGGGAATATTTTGAAAATGAATCATTCTGTTCTTTTTTTTTCAAAATAGTGTGTTTAAAAAAAATTTTTTTTTTGTAATACTTTTTCTTAAAACAATTTTATATACATTTTTTAAACTAAGTGACACTAAATATCATAAATATTTTCCATTTATATTTTTTAAAAATCCGGTTCCGAATGTAGTCGGCCTTTTAACTTTAATATAGAAAAAAACTTTTTAATAACCCCTATTTTTTTTTCCTTTTTTTTAAATGGAGCACCCGAAATCTATAATCGGGTCAACAAGAAATTTTAAATTTTTTTTTGTTTTTTTTCGTCCACCGTTGGCTACGGAGAATCTCTGATCCATAAAAGAGTAGATTAATCTTCTTGTTCACAAGTATTGATTGCAGTCACCGGGAAATTAATTCAATACTATAACATTGAATCAGGTTTTGCTACTGCACTTAAATTTATAATATTTTGTAAGCTGACAAACCTTCTTTTCAGAAATTTTGTGAGGGGTATCACATTTTTATAACTTTACATTTTCTAATAAAATCAAAACTCTAAAAAATTTTGAAAATTGGATTGAGAACATTCGAAACGTATTTTGAGCATTTGCTTGGAATTCTGTTG
>BMAV01025649.1:0-27529 GCA_019973955.1 Trichonephila inaurata madagascariensis | reverse complement strand
CTATTTTTTCCCAACATATAAAAAATGCTTTAGTAGAAACGATAACGCTAAAGATGTTTTATAGGCAAAAAAATATATTATATGTAATTTACAGTAAGATACGGCCTATAACGTGCACATATACTTGCAAGCTGTATTTAATTTTGATGTATATTCACCGTACAACGTGCACCCACTTTTTCTTACGAAGAAACCTGACATGCATGTATGTAAAACTCTTATGTTTTGAAGTCATTTATTCAAGGTATTATCCCAGGCGTTTGGAAAAAATAGTATTCTTCTAGAACCACAACTCTCTAAGTTCATAAAGTATGTCATTTCTTTTAAATAAATAGTATTTTGACATATAGAGAATGTCTAATTTTTTTTAATACCCACATCTTGTTTATTTTTAAAGTTATCATTTTTATAATCGGCGTATAACGCGCAGTCGTAAATTTCTGTCTTGTTTTTTGCGTTAAAAGTGCGCTTTATACGCCGGATTTTAAGGTAGATAATTAGAGGCAATTTAAGTTGTTATGCATTAAGTCAGGATTATTCTATAATAAAATCAGGATATTCCATTATAAAATCTGGATAATTAATATCAGGATTATAAACAGTGCGGGTTTATTCATTAGGTACTTCGGGTGGGAGCCCAGTGGTCCGATAAACTGAACTTACCGGATCCAAGAGCCCCTCCTTTGATCCACTAGTGCGAAGGGGCCCGTAGATTTTCAGTGCCCATGGCTCGAAGTGAACTTAAACCGGCACTGATTATTAAGATAATTAAATCTGGATTATCCAAAAATAAATGAATTTGATGAGATGTTTGACATTTTGATATTGTGGAAGTTACTGCAAATTTTAGTAATTTTTGTGATTTCTCATCAGGTACCTTAAAATTTTGTATTAATCTTTATGTTTGATCCAAGAAATAAACTTGACAGGAAACTTAAGTGATTTTAAATGCGATGACATGAATAAGATGCGAATATGGTCTATGAGATATCCATATCTATTATATACTTTCCATAAGTCCTCAAAATGGGCAATCCTCTATTATTAAATCAATTAATTCAATCAGGATAAACAAAAATATACTCAAAAAACTAATAGTAGAGCATTGTGTATGTTTGAAGCGTGACTGAATATAAGAGTTCAACAAATTAGTTGCAAGATTCTGGGCTATAACCAAGTCCTCTTAACGATACATAATATAACCCCAAATCTCTCAAACACTTTTTGAAATTAAAAATTCCTCTAAAACTTATCAGGAATGTACAAAACTGTTACCCATTTTTATAGCATATTTTATGCTGAACCTTTATCACACTTGATGCTATGATGACTTGAATCTTTGACCAAAAAAAAAACTTTGGATAATCAGCATATAAAAGCCATGTACACTTTACTTACAAAAACCTGAAGTGGTGCTGCAAGTCAGTCAACTTATAATGCACAAGTTCCTGCACGAGTTTAACAAAAGTAGTACTGCAACAGAAGTATGCCAAAAATATGTACAGTTAATGTAGTTGGTGAAATTGAAGGCAGCAAATGTGTCATCGATGGTTTGCAAAATCAGGAAAATGGATAAAAATTTATCCAAAAGCAAATAAGGCATGGGCATCTAGCATTCATTAGAGAACAGGCTGTTATTTAGCTATACAGTATAGCAGTACCCAATCATACTAGAAATAGCCAGAATCTTCAAATTCATAGGACAACTGAAGAAGGATAGTTGGATAGAAGGAATTATAGCATATTGAATTATTGAGCCTAACACAGATTAAAGGCAACGATAAATGGCTACATGTATTATTTTGCTTTATTAGTACAAAATTGAAGCATTTTAGTTAACATTTGTGACTGAAAACTAACCTTGGTATAAAAGTCGCATTATAAAACATCGATTGATTATGTATTGGCTTACTCAGATAAGAAATTCCTCTGAAGAGGAGCCACGTGGCGTTTTTATATTAAAAATCAAATACTATTAAATTTTATACAAGACCTTGTAATTTTAAAAAGGTCATTTTTGGTACATGGAATACATTTTAACAGGTTCGAAACACATAAACGTGCGGAAATTGTCTTAATTCATAAACGTATACTAATATTCCATATTTAATATTCGAAGATGATCTTACATACTTCAATTACTTTACCAGTACAAGACTGTCGATGAGCATTACACCCAAAAAAAAAATAAAATTTCAAAAAGATGATTTGCGGGAGGTTTAAATTCAATCAGTGTTACTTTCTGTCTTACTACATCCTGGGCGCCATTTGATCCATGAAAACCCATAAACTTCTCTCAGCCACTTGAACGAAATCTCTCATTTTCAAATGAGGCGGTTATAAAATGCCTTATTTTTCCTTACTTTCTAAAACCACAAACATCCCCACTCACAGTAGCTGGTGAACGGCATCTTATTATTTTGTTTTTTCTACTTCCCCGAAAAACGAAAGGTAGTATCAACCATTAACAACAAGAAGAAGAAAGGTACCACAGCCAATAAATGTCCCATCCCAAAAGAAATTTCTTCTGAAAGCTACCCGTCTCCAGTTAAAAAGCCATCTTTGATTTTGTATGTTGTTTTCAGTTAAAACCTGTATGCCAAAGTTCTGCGAATCTCAGTTTAAAATGTGAAAAAATTATAGCTCGTTTGTCAGTTCAAGGTTGGTTTAAATCCATTAGTTAGAAGAATATTATCATTTGGACATTAATTTCGGTTCATAATCAGAATTAGCATTTGGTGTAATATAGAAAAGTGAAAATGTTAACTCAAACATAATTATCGTTTGTTTTACACACATATCCTAAGATACGATCGAATAATTTATTGTATAATTTAGCATAGTGATCATTTAACCATAATAAAATGCTTCCAACTTCTTCGAAGAAAAGGTATTTCAGTAACATTCAGTATTTCTAAACAGTGAGATAGTCCCACCTAGCAAGCTTCTCACCAAAAAATATTACAGTTTAAAAATTAATTTAAAGGAAGCAAAACAAAATAAACATTATGACAATAAAAATAAAATACGCATCTTACGCTGATATAATAATATATACGACGGTGAGTCGAAAATAAGTTTCCCTGTCACGACTGTGGTCAGAGCTGTGTATGAAAGTCAAACATAGAATGACATTAAAGAGAACTTTTTTCCTCATGAGTACCAAGTATATTGAGACATTTGTCATACCGCTGATAAGCCAAAAGTTCATCAGGCAAAGCAGGACTTTGCATACGAAAAGAACCGTTTAACGGATATGGGCGAACGACGAAACTATTGATGAACACGCACACCATTAACTTGATCAATACTAACAACATAATACTTATCCTATTAACTAACATACTAATAAAGCACTCCTCTTGTTACTTAAAAATAATTTTATTAAAATATCCATTACTTAAAAGTAACATACACAAAATTTAATACTTATCTTGATAATTGGGTACGGTTCATAATTAAAAAAGTCGAATTATAGCTTAGCACATCAAAGTAATATTATTATTGCACTCAATACATTGTATTAAAGGGGGAGGGGTGTTAGTGAAAAATTATGATTAAAAATTGGATCTCAAATAATGGAAGTTTGTGAAACACTGCAGTACATAGAACATTGAAAGAGAACAAATTAAATACTCAATAATATAGAAATTCCTAAACTATGGGGTGCTCCTCCAGGGAATTGAAGCATATTGAAAAGTTTAAAACAAAGATTTTAAAAATGTAGGAATGCCAAATAAGCTGGATATAAGATAGAGGTCAACAGAGACTATGCTATTTTGTAATGACATTCTGTACTTTTAGAAATGGATTATTGAGTAAGTAAATGTTAAATTTGATTTTAAAAAATTATTTTGCAGTCTGTTAAAATTTAAAATTAGAAAGGAAAAGTACAGAATATTTATCCTATTATTTAAAAAGTAACTTTTTTCGATCTCTGATATACATCACTTAAAAAGTAACATATACAATAACAGGTCACTGATCTTAATGATTTCTACTGTGTTTATATAATTAAGGTAGTGCTGTAGCCTTACGTCAAAGCACATTATTATTTCATTCAATATTGTTATTCTAGGGGGAGCGATGTAATTTATGATTGAAAATTGGGTCACGTAAATATTGAAAGTTTTGAGAAGCATTGATTTAAGGCAACAGCACATTTTCGCTACTTTAAAGTCTAAATTTTCATTTGGGAGAAAAAAAAAGAAAACGGCTCTTCCCGAAATTTGTTTGAAGTTTCAAAATGTTGAGCTTCCTGAATTTGGTGACAAGAAATTCAAAATTTAAAATGATAGGTTGTTCTTAAACTTTACATCAAATTATTTTTTAGTTCTGAAGATATCACTCCCGAAAACATTACCAAAGAAATGACTGAAGCGGGGAACTATTGTGTTGTTTTACTACTCATAAGTATTTTATATGACCAGCTAAGAGAAATAAGCTAACATTATATATATATTTTCATGTTGTTGACCTATAACACGGAGTAGAAGAGATGATAAAAATTCAAAAGGTTGCATTTTTATTTATGCCCTGAAATTGCTATATTTAGTAATCTAAAGATCGGGTGTTGTGGTAACAAATTACTTCCACGAAAATTCGTTTGCAAAAATAGTTAGGACAGTTACTTTGTTAAAACTAATACATATAGAAATAATCATAATGCATTGTTAGTTATTGGATAATAAAAGAATGGTGGTATGTTAGGTTATGGGAAATAAAAAAGAAATGTAAAGATGGCCTTACCAAATGGTCTTGGTTCTAAACTATAAACTTTTAGGTGACTATACAACCATTTTTCCTGTAGTGCAAAAAACGCAAAATGTGTAGATATAACTAACATTATACATATCCATCACTAATATTATTATTTTACAAATGCCACACACTACAATAAAATCTATGACACATTAGTGCACGTGTTCTCCAATACTTTTCGACAATTGTATTAACCCGCGGTCACTCGCGCCTGTTTTTGCTACCGTCGTTACACGCGAGGTGTAGCGAACAACCCAAACTTTTAACACGTGTATTTAATTATGTAAATAAAATTAAGTCATTATGATACATATTTATAAAGTACAAGATGTTTTTTGTATTATACAAATAAAATTATTACATTTATTGCATACAAATGAGACTAACATTAATTTAAACTAAACATACAAAAATTTTCATTTTAAAACACATATCATATTTGTTCCTAAAACCAGTATATATATAAAACGTATATACCAGTAATAAATATAATTTTTATAATTAATGAGATAATGATAGTAGAAAGTAAAAAAATAACACTTTAATCATTTTCCAAACATTCAGAGCAGACTGTATATATATATGCTCAACTTCTCGTGGCAGTTCACAAACCCCCAGATAAACTTTTGAAGGTCATTGTATTCCAATCGTTCGAGAAAAAGGGATTGCAACAGGCCTGAAGTTTGAATGACCTAAAATGTGCAGAAAAAATCGAGATTCTGCGCATTCTTTTTAGAATCCTAGGAGGATTTTCTTGTTGCTGGGGTGTACAGAACACCCCACGCGAGTGATCGCGGCTTAAGACTAATTAGCATAGGGCACACGACCAAATGTTCAGTACTCATAGGTTGACCCGTGTCACACAGAGTACAGTTCGATGAGTCGGTGATACCAATTCTGTAAAGAGATCTCAGACAGTCATACCCAGTCAAAAATCTAAAATGAGCTATAGTAGCTTTTCTAGGAGCCCCAGGAACCCAGGACGAGTTCTTGTTCAAGATTGCCCAGTTCTTGTCCTACAACATCTCCGCAACTTCCATTTTAAAAAAAAATTATACTTAATTCATCACTAATATCTCTTGTGACGGGTCTTTACGCGACTTTCAACAACTAATTCTCTTAGTGAATCTTTGGGCTAGCTTTCGCGTTTATTTCATAGCCATCACTCTCAAGAAGAAACCCTGAGATGCAAATTAGTTAGTGTATATAACGTTAGAGTTAAAATCGTAGGTCACAAGAAGCGGAGCATCTGAACGCAGTGTTACTATGGTATGGTAAGTAAGAAATTGTAAATTACGCATCTTCACTAAAGCGACGGGGTTTTGCCAATAGACTAAATTAGTGAATCCAGAATTATTAGGATAGGGCTGACAAAGCTAAAATTAAACTGATTTCGTGCACTTATTCAATGTAAGGTATTTCTTTTATATCAATTACTACTACACCCCTTTTAGATTACTGTTTTGTTCTGGAATTATCAAATGTACAATAATAAACTAGATTTATCATGGAGAGTCTTGGTCATTCATCGTTACCTCCCACAGCTTTAGATAGGCAAGATGATGAGGAAGCGACTTCAGGGGTAAGACCATTACACTACGGCTTTCTTTTTTTATTATTTTTCTAGTTTAAGAGGTATCCAACAATAGAGTCAAGTTTTGCGGTTTGACATGGAAAAATATTAAATGCCAATGTTCATATAATCAAGATAAAAACTTATTGGCTGCAATACTTTTACAGTGCATACAGTACGTGATAAAATAAAAGTCAGGAAAATATGAAAAGGGAGGGGGTGAGTTTTCCTACTCAAACCTTAGCATTTGAACAAATGAAGATAACAGAATGAGGCTTTATGCTATCTCGATAAATGTTAATACCATAATGATTGACTAGGACGGGTGTCCAGTGATCGTTGAAAGTCTGTGTTATATCTAACATGATTGTTTTCTGGTTAATATTAGGGTTTGATCAAAAGCTTCTTTTTCAATAAAAAACGTCCACGCTTTCCCTTATCTGAGCAACTTCTGCATCCTTTCTTGGATTTTGAAACTATCACACACACACTCACACACAATGGTACGCGATATCGTCAATTACATTATCCTACGAACTTGACGTATAATATAACCTGCTTAGGCTACAGTACTAGTATTTACCGATCAAATGTAATAACGTTGCGTGGGCGCTTTATTACATGCCATGTTACACCATTTCAGATACTTCTGCAAATATCGTACAATTAGATAAAGTGTGTATTTATGTGCTGAATGTCTGCGTTTCCTATTAATCAACGATTCGGAGGAGACAGAGAATAACAAACGGAAGTTGATTAATTGTTACTTTCCCTTGGTAGAAGAAAACTAAAAAATCCATAGGCTCAACACCCAGTCAGAGATATTCAAAAAAAAAAATGAATTAAAGTTATTTATTTAAATTTCCATAAAAATAAAATTGGTCAACTTTTTTTAATTTATATTAATCCTTGCGTGGACCCCCTAGCGTTGTTCAGGGACCCCGAAATCAATTTTAATTTGCCATGGACCCCCTGAATAGTATCGGGGACTCCTAGGGATTCGTAAGGACCACTTTGGGAACCATTGAGATAAAGGAAATGTGCAATGTCTTATTTACCTTTAAAAAAGTGCTGATACTTTGTCTTACTGTTACATTATTATATAAGTTCTGAAAATTATTTTAAGAGCCAAAGTTTTGTACCGATTAAGGTATCCGACTACGTTCGGAACCGTGATTTTGCAAAAGTGCATAAATGGATAATATTTATGATATTTAGTGTCACTTAGATTACAAAATGTATATAGAATTGTTTTACAAGAATAATATTACAATAAAAATTATATTTAAGTACAATATTTTGACAAAAGGAACATAGAACACCCATTGCACACATTCTCCTTTGTGAAAATGCTTCTATTATAATAATATTTTTGCCTGTATATAGCTCCAGACCTATATACAGAGGCTGAACTAGAATTTTTTGGAAAATATATAACTTAAAAAGTGGGTTTATCCATGTTTTAGGACAGCAGAGGGGAGAAATTTTAAGGAAAAACGCCGATAATTATTTCAATGGGTTATATCTCTGAAATTAATGTGAATTTTTTAAAAATAATAGTTCAGATTTTCTGGAGAAGTCTTTTTAATTTATATAAGCACACACATACACACACAAAATATTATTATTTTAAAGGCATTTTTTATAAAAGGAAAACATTTTGAAAAAAGGTTATTCTAAGTTAATTTTTTGCCGAAATATATTATTTAAATAATTTTTTTTTGTTAAAATGTCTTTAAAATAATTTTATACATGTATTCTAATCTAAGTGACACTAAACATCATGAAAATAATCCATTTATGCGCCCTTTTAAAATCACGGTTCCGAACGTAGTCGGATACCTTAAAAAACATCATTGAAGAACTTGCAGATTCTTTTTCGCCCAAATCACACTGATTAGACTTTTTTCAATCAATTCTTAAAAATTATTCAAACCATACCCAATAAAGCAACTGAGACTAAACGCAAATATTAACGACTCTCACTCTCCTTAATTCACATCTCAACTCCAATTTCACTCCTTGTCATTCCTCGTTGACAAATTCGATCTATCACTTCTAAATTTCACCCCAATTTGCTCCCGCCTGCATTAAACCCTAATCCCATCCCGAGAATAGCTTTGTTCCAAACGATCTGACACGGCTGCCACTTGGCGCTACACAAACTCCACTCATCAATTCAACAGCTGATTTATTAGTGAAACTTAATTCAGTTTTAGAATGCCTTTGCCAGCACATTGTGACTTTCGACGTTCGAGCTCGAGGCCCAAAACGGCCCCTTTAACACGGAAGGCCCAGCACACGGCCTACTGCGTGGAATTCGCAGTTCATACAACTGAAAGGGTTTAAACACCAAGCGTTGAATCTATGGGTTCTATAGATTAACACATGGGTCGATTAGCCAAGCGACGGAGCGTGCATTCGTAATATGAACCATTCAGCTCGAAGGATTGGGATGGAGGGATAGTGAAGACAGGCAGGAGTGTCACTTCGGCGTGTGGAACCCCACCCCATCGAGTTCCGAAGCAATCGATCAATGATACATCACAAAGACGACAAGCAGGCTTATGCTTATACACAGAAACTGATTTTATGGGTTAAGGAGGGTGAAGTATATGTGTAAAAGGCACGGATTCTTTGTTTTTTGAATAAATGAATAGATTAAGACTTCTTGTATAAACTGAAAGGAAGTGTCTTAATATTTGCTCTAAAATATAAGAATATTGTTTGTACTCTTAGGAAAGTTATGACTATTGTAGAAAGCGAGTGATCTTGAACAGTAACTTGTATTTTGAAAATTTTATGGTGGTGGTTTTAATTGAGGGGCATTAAATGCAAATATAATTGAATATGGTGCTTATGAAATTATAAATGTGTTGAGAAAAACTTGAAACTCAGTTAATTATTGGAAATATTACAATAACAGCTGTTAATGTTTACTGTAAATAAAACAATTTCCTTAAATTGATTATTTTGTTCCAACAATCAGTTTTTCAAGCATGTGTTTAATATATGGAAGTAATCCTTCATATCTCTAGAAAGACAAAGGAAGTGAAAAATTAAAACTGACAATATAAATATTCTATGAATTACAAAATATATATTTCTATTACTCAAATAGTTTCTAGCACTGGCATTTGAAAAATGATGCAAATGCCATGGAAATTATAAGACAATCATAAAAAAAAAATCAAATTTATGACAGAAACTTTTGAAAAAAAAACCGGAAATATCATTCAAGGAAATATACATGCGAAAATAGTAGCGAAGTGAAAAAAAATACAGTTCTAATAATAAAATTTTTTTATATTGCCATAACATAACGATAAACCACGCACGATTGACCCTTCCGTTTATCTCTTATTTCATAACAAATTAAAAAGGGATATATTTATATTTCCTTCTTTCTTACTAATGTATTTTTTTTTGCAACTACACTCAAATAGACTCTGTTGAAGACGATAAACGCTCTGGACGTCCGCAAAATTCCCGCACCACTGACAACATTGAAAAAGTTTCTGCGGTGATACATAAGGACAGGAATCGAACAACAGCAGAATCGGTTGGGATATCCTCGACCAAATGTCAATGGATACTGACTATGGACCTTAACATACATAGGGTGTGTCAACATATCGTGCCCTGCATGTTAGGCGATGACCGAGCTGCAGATGAAGTTAAAAGTGTATCACAGGCTGAGTTAAAGGACATGGCTAAAAATGAATTCCAGAAATTTTTCGATGACCTTTACAAGCTATGGTAAATATGTGTTGTTACTCAAGGATCTTATTTAGAAGGAGAGTGTCTCAGTATTTTAACTGTTCATATTTTTTTAAGTTATAGGCTCAGTCCGGAACTTTTGAATCCTACTACGTATTAATAAAACAATACAGATCAATTTTCCCCTTTAAATCCAAATCGGACTAAGAAATATACATTATGTACGTAAATGCAGAGTATTTACGCATTAATTTCTCAGCTATTTAAGGTTTGTCAAATAACAGTGTATTCACTCTCCTGATAAAATATATGTGTATAAACAAACTTTTCAGACGCATGGTGTGTGTCTTCATATAGGGACATTTTAAGATTTCTAGGGGCTCTGGAGCTCCACGCAAAGGTAGCACTGGACCCCACCTACTATCCTTAAAAACAGAAAATACATAGTGTACGTTGTCAAATATACTCGAACATTCAATACAAACAAACAATAACTCGAAACAAATAAATGGCTTTGACATAATTCGCTCGACCGACTATCACCTTTTGACTGAATGAGTAATGATGGTGTATGGTGATAGGCCTATCCCTACATATGCAGTGACATCTAAAGACTTCTCGAGGCCCTGGGTCACAACGCAAAAGTAGGTCCTGGGCCCCTACATAAAAGTAAGCCCCACATATGACCCTCAAAAGTAGACAGTACATAGCATGCATTGTCAAGTACTTAATACAAACGGTAACCTGAAACAAATAAATGTGCATGACACAATCGCACAAACAGGCTCGACCTATAAATGGACGATGGTCATTGCAGGTAGCCAGTTGACATATCGTCCGAAATTTCATATTTTTCGGAGAATACAACCCGAAAAAACATTTGATCGTTGAAATTATTCAACTCATTATCTTATAAAGGCTGGAAAGAGAACGACACGAGGACCCATTGTGAGGGAGATCTCCACCCCTACCCCATGCCTTAATACGTCCCTGTATACATGGACCATGGTCATTACTTATAGCCATTTGACATATCGTCCAAAATTACCAGTTTTTAGGATAGCTCAACTGAAAATAACATTTAACCATTGAAATTACTCGAAGAAATTTTATAAAGGCTGAGTCAAGAATGAGACGAGGCCTCCATTGTTGCGAGGCCCTGGGCCCGGGCCGGGTCCGGTTAACCCATTTCCTGTCCCTATCTGCATATAGTGTGTGTGAATAAAAACCATATTGTACTAGAAAATGGACATAATTATAAGAACTCTTATTAAAATTCAAGGAAGGCTGAAAGCCCAAAATGAATGAAAGTTTCCTGGAAGATATACAGCAAAACAATTATTAACAAAAAGTTAAATATCTGGTATATACGAAGATTAAAATGGTATTTGAGTAATCAATTAATGCAGTATTTGTCTAGACATTTGACTTGAGGAGCTTCTCTCTTTTTGTGAAGATTCAGTTCCAATAACTAAGTAAATACCAGATGAAACGCAAATGAAAATGATTTATAAAAATATACCAAAGTAAGAAATATATGCATTATTTATTTAATAATTTTATAATCATATCAAATCACAAAAGCATTCATTTGCCTTGTATTAGGAAATATGTCAATAAATATTATTTATTAAATGACATTATAATTCATTCATTCTTCACTTATAAGAAAAATAAAATGTTCTGAATCTTTCTGAATTTTTCTGAACCATTTTATTCATAAGATTATGTAGGTTGAAGCCCAGGGGGCCTGGCAGAGACGTAAGCTTCTACAAGAATTTAAATTGATTTTTTCTATGAATAATTTAGTTATCAAATGCTGGAAAAGGCCCAAAAAATATCTTTTAGCCAAGCGTCTGCTTAAAACACAAAGTTTTACTTGTTTTCAAAGTTAAGCTAGCTCATCCTCCCTCCAATGCTAATCTTTATTTTATGTGTTAATTTGGGATTTTATAAAACTCCTACGTAAATTTTTGTTTTAATATTTTTACTCTTCACAATAAATTCACTTAAGATAATCCAATAATTTTGTTAATAAATTATAGTTTGAAAAAACTAAAAAATACGCTTTTATAGTTAATCAAACTGTAAAGTAAAAAATAATTCTGAACATAACAATAAAACGAGAAAATTAATGCCATTGTGGTAAAAGCATGCGTTGCTCCAGATCAGTTGTTAAAATTTCTTACTAGTTCTGTTCCGAAATGCAGAGTTAGTATAAAAATGTCGTACTAAGCACACCCCATGCTTTTACCACAATGGCATTCATTTTCTCGTTAATCATTTTATCCTTATATTAAGAACTATTTTTGACTTTTCAGTTTGATTAGCTATAAAAGCGTGTTTATATAGTTTTTTTAAACTATGATTTACTTTTTCTTCGATCTACATAATAAAAGCGGATTTTTTTTAGTGTTTTAGACTATCATTTATTTTGTTTCTTGTGTTTATATTAACGATGAGCGTTTTCGATTTAGGGTTATAACTTAATCATTTAATGGCCAATTCTGGAAACAGGATCTGAAATTAGTCACCGAATTTGGAAAGGAGAAATTGTTTATCCTGATGATCTTGTTCAGGACAATGTAACAAAATTATTAAATAATTGTGTTATCATCGGTCCTTGACAAGTGTGCAAAATTTCGAATTAATCTGACCTTTTAAATTGCGTAAAAATCAAGTTTAAAGATTCTGTTACATGCAGGTGAAGCTAATAAAAGCATGTTAAAAAGCATGTATGAGAGAGTTTTAAATACTAATATTAAGAGAATATAAATTAGCCATTTTATCTTAGCTAACACAATTCTCCTAAACCTTTTTATTACGTTGGAACTATCAGTGGTGTCGCCCAGCCAGTATGGTAGATATGACCCTCGGCTTGTATCTGAGTGTGTTCGGGTTCGAATCCCGAGTAAGGGATGGATGCATTTTCTTTGGGAAAAGAAGTCGGACTTTCACCCGTAAGGGATTCCCGACTCGAATGGAAAGCCGCGCAACCCTTCTGATGCTGGGATCATCATTTGTAATAGATGTCAATATCTTTCTGTTTGTATTGTATGTTTCTGTTCTTCCACTTGTATTTCATATGTATTACAGGATAAAAACATTCAACAACTATCAGTATTTGATAACTTTATCGCAGTCCGCTAAAGGGAAGGGGAGGTGTGTGTCGTCGATGGTTTATATTTTATGTATCGCGATATTATGCTCTTTTTAACGCATGCACTGTCTTTGTGCGGCTTTAGGTGACATTTCTCAGCTCCATGTTACTCTCATCCAAGAAATATTCGTAGAAATCTGAGAGAAAAAATTACACCCCATTAAATAAAATAGAAATAATTTAATGTTCTCTGAGGGGCCCGGTACTATTTGTTCCATGGACTGGTCCGTGGCCCGAAGTTTAGGGACTTCTAGTCTAACACAAAGTGCTCATAAATCAGATAAAAAGATTTTTATTTGATATTTCATAAGAATTATGAATTTTTTTGCATTTATCCATTTTTAAAATTAACTTTTTGTACATTTTTTGTATTTAATAAACTTCAATGCTAAAAAAGTATTTTTTTAAAGTTCTAATCTGATTAAAAAAACATATCTTAAAGCATATTTTTGAAAATTTGATTTTGCTTAAATTTCTCCACATAATAAAATATTCCTATAACACTATTTAAGTGGCATGTTTTTTTCTCATATTACATGTAATGATTGTGTCAAATAATATATAAATGTCTTAAAGGACATAAATGTATTCTTACTCAAATAAAACAATATTAATTAGATGCATTGAACATTTATTAGCTAATGTGCTTAAATCATATATTTGACAGTCTATAGTGTACTTCTAAGAAAATATATTTAAGATAAAAATCGTTTTTAAAGATAAAAATACTTTTAGATTTTGTGTGTGTTTCCACCTATTTAATATATCGTAAAACCCGGCGTATAACGCGCACTTTAAAAACTAAAATTAAGATCAAAATATGTACAGGTGCGTGTTATACACCGGGTATAAAATGAGAGTTTTAAAAATAAAATTTAAAAAAATGAGCATAGAAAGAAATTAGACTTCTACGTAGATCGAAAAACTGTTTATTTAAAAGAAATATCCTGATGATTTTTGTTCAGGACAATGAAAAAAAAATTATTAAAATTTTGGTTTTTCATCGGTCCGGGCAATGTGAAAAATTTTAATTAATCTGACCTTTAAAAGTGCGTAAAATCGAGTTTAAAGGTACTTTTACATGCAAGTAAGCTCATAAAAGCATGGAAGTAGGGAGGGGTTTTAAATTTCTAATATTAGGAGAATATACACTGGTGTGCAAAACTTAAGCAACAGGTGGGTTTATTCAAAACTTCAAAAAAAATCATCTAAAGAGACGTAAAATTCTGAAATGAGGAGAGTATTATGATGGATGACAAAAGCATCGGCGCTAAAAAAGGAATACAACGCATACGGTATGGAATCAAACAAAACAAGTTTATTGAACGCATAGTGTCGTGACTCATGGGTTTACCCAACAGGAAGAACAACAAGCAGATTTTCCCTTTAATAGGGTATAGGCCCTCCTTACTTAAATTTGTTTTATGTCTCCCATACCAGAACCAGCGGGTAAAATTTCTTGAGGTAAGTGCCCTTTCCCCTCAATAAACATCGGGAGTTGTTTTGTTCTCCGGATGAGGTTTTTCAAAATTTTCAAAAGCATCTCACACATGTTCGATGGGATTTAAATCGGGGAGACCTGGCCTATCCATTCAGTGATATCTTCACTTTCCGACAGCTCCTAAACACAAATGTCGTTTGGGCCCGGCATTTCATCCAAAAAAAGGAAGTCCCCAAACCACCTCAAAAAAGACGCACATGGGGAAGCAGTACCCCCCACAATAACCCCGGTTAGGGACCCCTGTCGAAAATGTGAACCCTGCGCCCGTTCAGCAAAATCCCTCCCCAGAAAAAACTCCAGGCCACCGTAACGGTGTTTTCCCCTTGATGTTACGGGGAAAAAACCGGGTCCCGATTTTCCCCCAAATAAAAAACGCTTTGAATCACTTTTGGTACTGAACCGACTCTCATCCGTAAAAGGGCATGACTTCATTAATCAGTTGCCAGTTTTGTGCTCTCTGGCCCCTGTAAACGGTGGCTTCGGTGGCCCTTTTTCGGGAGGAGCCAGGACAGGGGCGAACAGGCCCCCCTTTTGAAGGCGTCTGGCCCCAAGTAAAACCGCGACACTTGTCGACCCGTTGATGTAGAGTTTTAGCAATGCGCTTGCGTCTGCGTTGACATCCTTTCGCCGGGATGACATATCGGTCACCCCCGCATTTGTCGCCCGGGCGGCCACCACCAACCTTTTCTAACAGCTGCCCTGTGGTTTGGAACGCTTTTCCAAGCATGCAAAGACACTTTTTTGATTCTAACTCTCCCCATTGACAGTACGGGGCCCTCCAGCTTTCCGATCATTTTTCCCGGGGAAGTCGTCCAGGGGATTTCTAAGCCATATTTCACAAACGCCACTGGCTTTTCGTGAAATTGTTAAATTCGCCCCGCCCTTTAATATTCTACGTTGAGCGCGCGCGCCGACATCAAGCGTTTGGCGTGCGCCACACCCTTTCTGACTTTTTTTCCCGATTTTTCATACGCATGACGTTTCTACTGACTTACTGTTCCCTGTACGATCCCAGACCCCCTTTTCTGAATTTCATGGCTGTCGCAAAATTTTTTTACGTTGTTGCTTAAGTTTTGCACACCAGTGTATATTAGCCATTTTATCTTAGCTAACACAATTCCCCCAAACCTTTTTAACTTTGGGAATTATAGGGGCCCCCCAGCCAGTATGGTGGATATGCCCCCTCGACTTGTACCTGCGTGTTTGGGGTTCAATCCCGAGTCAGGGGATGTTTTTTCTTTGGGAAAAGAAGTCGGACTTTCACCTGTGTAATGGATTTCCGACTCGAAAGGAAATTTCCAAAACCTTTTGTTTGCTGGGATCATCATTTGAATAGATGTCAATATTCTTCTGTTTGTATTGTTGTTTCGGGTTCCACTTGTATTTCATATTCATCCCCCGGTAAAACATACAACAACTATCGTATTTATAACTTATCGATCCCTTTTAAAGGAAGGGGGCAGGGTGTGTTTCAATGGTTTTTCATTTTATGTATCAGATATTTTTCTCTTTTTTCGCATGACTGTCTTTGTGCGGTTTTTGGTGACATTTCCAGTCCTGCCCTCATCCAAGGAATATTCGTGAAATCTGAGAAAAATTAAACATTAAATAAAATAGAAGTAATTTAATGTTCTCTGAGGGTCCCGGTACTATTTTTTCCATGGACTGGTACTGGTCCGTTGCCCGAAGTTTAGGGACTTCTAGTCTAACACAAACACACACAAAGGGCTCATAAATCAGATAAAAAAATTTTATTTGTTATTTCATAGGAATTATGAATTTTTTAGCATTTATCCCCCTTTTTAAAAATTAACTTTTTGTACTTTTTTTTGTATTTAATAAACTTCAATTCTAAAGAAGTATTTTTTTTTAAAGTTCTAATTTGATTAAAAAAACTTATCTTAAAGCATATTTTTAAAAATTTGATTTTGCTTATATTTCTCCACATAATAAAATATTCCTATGACACTGTTTAAGTGACATGTTTTTTTCTCATATTACATGTAACGATTGTGTCAAATAATATGTAAATGTCTTAGAGGACATAAATGTATTCTTACTCAAATAAAACAATATTAATTAGATGCATTGAGCGTTTTTTTAGCTCATGTGCTTAAATCATATATTTGAAAGTCTATAGTGTACTTCTAAGAAAATATTTAAGATAAAAATCGTTTTTAAAGATAAAAATACTTTTAGATTTTGTTTCCACCTATTTAATATATCGTAAAACCCGGCGTATAACGCGCACTTTAAAAACTAAAATTAAGATCAAAATGTACAGGTGTGTGTTATACGCCGGGTATAAAAATGAGATTTTAAAAATAAAATTTAAAAAATGAGCATAGAAAGAAATTAGACTTCTACGTAGATCGAAATACTGTTTATTTAAAAGAAATGACATTCCTTGTGAACTTAAAGGATTGCAGTTTTAGAAGGTCCATCCCCCCTAAAACTTGAATAATACCTCGATTAAATAACTACAATACTCAAGAGCATTGCACACCTACATTACAAAAAAGGAGGTGCGCGTTATGCAGCGAATTTACCTAAAAATCATAAATTGCAGCTTGAAAGTTGAGGCTATACGCCGGATTTTATGATGGTTTACTCTGAAGAAAATTTTAACGTAGATTCTCCCAAAAGAACCGTTGATGGTTCACTTGAAAAAATTTAAGAAGGTGATAGGATCTTTTTAGATATTGTTAATGGCTTTGCAACTGTTAAATCAAAATATATTCGATGTAATAGCTCGTGAGGAAATACATTCGATAAAATTCTATAAATATGTTGAATGTTTTTATTTTTCAAATTATAACTGTTAAACCTTATATCCTGAGTGACAGATAATAGGTTTGGAGACTAGATTCAGTGATCTCTAAGAATAAAATTGAGGCTATGGGACTGACGGAACTGATCACTGGCATTTATTTCAGGAAGGAAGTAACAATGCTTTATAGAAAAGTAACAAATCTTTCAAAGGATCATTTGTCTCTATTTTATCTTCAATCCTATCAATATTTTGTGACAAAAGGGAAAAGGGAAATTTTTGGAATTTTAAAGAAAAGTATTATTTTTATTTTTAAAAAAATCAAGGGGAAAACTATTTTATCATTTTTTTGTCCCAAAGGGAATCTTTTAAATGTTTCAACAGATAATTAAATAAATTTGATTTGCAAAAAAAAGGAATTTATTTTAAAAAGGAAAATATATAAAATGTAACGTGTACCATGTGCATAAATTTTTAATTTGTATGTGTGTTTTTGCATAAAAAAATGGCTTTGTGCTGTTTTGTTACATTTTAAATAGCTTTAACTCTGACACTTTTAAAAAATATCTTTTCAGAAATATAGGTCTAAAAACTTTATTAAATAAACGTGTGTAGGGATAGGTTAACAATTTTTTTCCCCTTAACGATCAAAATCAATTCAATGTGTTTAAATAAATGAATAAAATTTAAATCAAATAAAACACATTGAGAGTGATAGCTTTAAGCGAAGAAAATAATATTATATAAAACACGGGAAACGCACAAATATATATATATTATATATATATTTTTTGTTGTTTTGTTAAAAAAAAATTTAAGTGGGGGAAGAAAGGAAAGAAAACCTTTATCTTTTTTCAAGTGTTTATAATTTCACTCATATATCGAAGAATGAGCTCAGACAACCGATAAGCTTTAAAACAGTTTTTTCTACCATTTTACTTCCTCAATCTAAAATCCAGTGAATTCCAATACAGCATATGGCTGTTTCCAGGTATAAAATATTTATCTTCATACGACTATCACGTGTAGAAAGTTTTATAATTTTTTAAATAGCAGTGGCCGTACGTCCGAGCCAACTGACGCAATCAATTCACATCAACCAGTGAGCGTTATATCATCGTCCACGTCCTATGAGCACATCTTCTCTGAGTAAAATGTTCTCCCAGAACGTGTTATTATACTTATCATAAAATCCGGCGAACCCGCACCGAAGCACATTTTAAATTTTAAGTATATTCCCCCCGTATAGCGCACCCCTTTTTTAAGGTACCTGAAATGTAATGCACAATGCTCTTATGATTTGAAATCATTTATTCGAGGTATTATTGCAAGTTTTAGAAAAAAATAGTATAATTTTAGAATTACAAACCTTTCAGTTCAAAAGAAATATCATTTCTTTTAAGTAAACAGCATTTCGATATATGTAGAAGTCTTATTTTTATATGCTAATCTTTTTAATTTTATTTTTAAAGTTCTCATTTTTATATCCGGCGAAAGACACCCATCCCTAAATTTCAATATTATTTATTGTGTTAAAAGTGAGTGCTGTACGCCGGATTTTACCGTAATCAGATAATATACTACTTTAAATTGAAAAGTGGTTTAGATATATTATATTTATTTATTTATCCAACGCCCGTTCTTGGCTTCTTGACCATATGACGCCGAGCCTCCCAGTACCGACTGATGATGTCATCAGCCGGGTATTCATCAAGTCCAGTGCATTGGAGCAGGTGGTCGCCATCCATTCTGACATGGCCGCAGATTGGGTAAGCCTCGTTAGCAGCCAGGCCATGCCAGTGGAGGTATACTCCCAAAAGTCATGTCCGGTAGTTCGGTGAAAGTGGGCAGCAACCTCGGCATTCTCCAGGTGCCTCGGGATTGGATCCCCAGTGGCCAGAGTTTCTCACGGCTTTCCAAGGATCTTGGTCTCTTAGGTCCCGATAGTATATTTGTCTATGAATGTGGAAATAAGGCTCTTTGCTTTTCTGAGAGTCAAGAGGACTTCCGGTTGGGATGACTCGGCTCTCTCATTGCCAGGGATCCCAACGTGACTTGGGACCCACTGTAAAGCCACATTCTAGCCATATTAGATTAGCTCCGCAGTTTTAGTTTGGCACTGAATTGCGTTAAGGCAGCCAGAAGGTGCGTTACTGTTTAAAGTTGAAATTGCAGCTTGGAAGTCTATGAAAAAGGCAACTTTCGCAGGAGATAAACGCGATTGCTCATATTTAGTACTACCCAGGGAAGAAGTGTAGCTTGAGAAATGCCATGGACGTGTGAAACTTTACTCCCCGGTCAGATATAACATTTATATACTTATATATAATACGATTACTCATAAAGATAGACGTATTAGGCATTTCAAAAAGCCTAAGCAAATATTTTATAGGATCCTTTCATATATATAATTGTTTAAAAATTCGTAGCTTGCGTATCGCAGTAATTTCTTGCTGTTTTATGTTATTCCCCTGTTTGTGACCCTAGTGGGAGCCTGTAACCCCTACAGGGCGCGTCCCCAGATGGCGTATCGGAGAATGCCTCTATTTGTTTTCTCCTGGTAGAAGGGAAATAAAATACCTTCCGTGGACCCACAGGCATGAGGTTTAGTCAGCCCAAGGTTCCGCGCCTAAAGGGAAGCTGCAAAATACCCTTCGCCATGGATCAACCGCATTTATTTGATTTCCTGACGGCCTTGGCGCGCTTAAGTAGCGATCACCTGCGTAGTATGACTTTTGTGCAGGGGGTAAAGTCTTTCTTTTCCTGTCCCTGCTCTGTCCTTGCTTCTCCTGCTCATGTTCTGGACTGCTGGGGCATTTCCCTGTGACAGTTGTATGAAGTGCAAGACATGGTGTGTGACGCTATTATGCGGAAAGGTCAAATGGACTTGGAGTATGCGTTCATATTCCAAGGGGATTGGAAACAACATCAACCTGTTTGTAAAGAATGAAATTAAAAGAAATAAAACATCGTTCTGTAAAAAAAAGAAAATGACTAAAAAGAACATTAATTCAAAGATGACCTTAATAATCCAGATGGAAGTAGTCTTTAATTAATACATCATAAAAGAAATATTTATTAATATTACATACATAATAATTAAGGTTAATAGCATGATTTCTTTTACATTGAAACCATACATAGATACAAAATGCTTGTTCGGAAGCCTTACTTGAAATAGAATTATTATGATTTCCTTCAAAAGTTTTATTGTTTTCAATCGAATAATAAGTACCATTACGTGGCATCATTTTTAGCAATTCAAAAGAAGAACGTAATAAGAGAGGATGCAATTTTCTTAAATATCAAAACGACAGAATATATAGAAACTTTATAACACTTCTGTTTATTATAGCTAAATGTAACAAAAAATGCAAATTTAAATTATTATAATGGATCGTTAATAGTAATAAAGACACAAACAAAGGGTTATCTTCATTTCGATTTCTTTGTTGTTGTAACTAATGATACGTTCTTTTGATTAGAGGACGTAGTTACAGTTACAGCATGGTATTTCGAGAAATTACTGCTAAAAGTGGAGCAGTTTCATTATTTATTTATGTAAGAAAGTTCATTTAATTTTATGAAAACTTTTGCAATTTGAGATAATAAAGAATTATTTTTTAGAGAAACATTGTAATTATGGTTAAAATGTGTTTTAATAGTACAGTTTAAAATAAGTGCTAGATATAATTTATTATCACTAACACAATTATTTTGTTATTGTTAAGTAAGTAATAATCACACTCAATTGTGCGTTCTTAAATTAAAATCTTTTATATTCTCCTTTTGGGGAGTTTGATATAAAAAAAAAATCGAAAATTTTTATCTGAATATTTAAATTTTTACTTATACAAATATGATTTCTCTTCATAAACTTTTTTATTTTTTTAGTTTTTAATTATATAGGCAAATTTATGAAAATTTACAAAAGAATAGTAAATTTCTTCAACAATTATGTGTATAATTACATACCATTACACCATACTCATTAAGCTGCTTTTTAAATGCAATTCATTTGAGCGTTTTTAATGTTTATTAATTTTTTAATATAGTTTCTCTGTCATAGATAAACTATTTTGGTCTTTTACGTAAAGGTTTTAAATCATCACACAGACATGTTATTAAGGCTTCAGATTCTGCAGCTTTAATTTTTAACTCTCTGTCTAGTTTCATTTGAGTTTTTACAATTGTAATATTTTATTTAATGGTCTAACAAATTAAAATATTAATTTTAAAACTCTTTGTGCAATTATAATCCTGTTTATTCCTATTTTAAATCTGCTATGTATAAATTGGAGCTTTTTGAATTTAACACATTTAACAGTGAGGAAATTTAGAAGAATACGATACATTTGAGAGAATAAGGCGCATGACACTTGTTTATTTATATGTTTGTGTTTATGTTTTAAATTTTAAGCCTTAATTAGAAATTGTTTGAAATACCTTTTTCGTGTTTTGTAAAGTTTAAATATATTATTATAAGCAGCTATAGAGTAATTCTCACAAGTGCACTAGAAATAACTCAAAGGGCTGCAGAAATAGTTACAAGAACAAATAATAAAGGACTAATTACAAAGCAATAATTAAAAAAGAATTACATTACTTCAAAATCAATAAAGTTTCAAAATAATGTGAATGGAGCTTTACTCAGTGAGTGAGTATCGCGATAAAGCTTCATAAGGGCTTTTAGTGACGGACTTCGTAATTTTGAGTTTCAGTTAAGTGACGAGGACGACATCTGAGCTGGCACCTCCTTCTCCTAAATTCCGCTCCACACAGTGGGTCTTCAGCGGTACAAGTCTAAAATTCATGACACGTCAGCCATGTGGCCTTAACCATTAGGCTACCGCCCCCACAAGGAGCTTTACTGGAAATTAACAGGAAAAAAAATATATACCAGCTGATTTCATAAACATACAGTTCCATTTTCATTTTTTTTTTTAATTTTTGAAGAAAAAAAGAATAAGGATAATTTGCTCCATCATTAAAACTTTTGTTACTGAAATGCTGGTGGAAAGTGGACGTTGTTAAAAATAAAACCAAAAATTAAGCAAACAAAACTGATAATGGCTCAAAAGGTATGCAAGCAAATTAGACGCAACTTGGTGATTATATTTTTTACATCACGTGTACCTTGAAAACAAGAAAACTTTATGTATAGTGTTTAAATTTTCTGATATCAACAAGATCAGAAGATATTCTAAATTAACTCTTGTAAATTAAATAAACCCCCCCCTCAATTGTATGATCGCTCTAAGCATCAACACAGGCCTGACAGAGATGACTCATGTATTTATAATGTTAGCAATGATTTGCATAAGTTCATTGATCACATAAATCAGTTCTAATTACAAGTAAGGTTTAAGGATAAAGGTAAAGTCTAACAATAGGCTTCTTGAGAGGTGCTTCATATACATAATTGGGTTAAGAGTGCAAGAAAGTGTTAGTTATTCCATATGGACTGTAGTTCCTTTTTCACGAAATTGGTGCATGAGGCGAGTAGCATAAGTATGGGCATTATTATTCAATTGTTACGAACGAACCAAGGCCCAGTACGTCATATCTTCACTTATAAGCATCAAGAGTTCAATGTGATAGTTTGCGCAAATATGTGTGCCCACCTAATCCTTTCCTCATACAAAAACACCACATCCTGCATAAGTCAGTGCTTCCCAATATTGAATCATAGTTTTCATCTCGACCTACTCTATAGAATAACAATTTACTGAATTCAATAGTACTATACTTTGAAGCAAAAGCTACAATACTACTTTAACCCTTTAAGTGTCCCAGGCAGTCGAAGCATTAATTTTTCTGGTCGTATACTACGACTTTCCGAAGAGTATGATTTTTTCTGTGCACTGCTATTCATAAAATAATTCCGAAGGTTTTGGAATGCAATAAAAGGACATTAACAGTGTTTGCAAAGGATTTACTTATTCAGAGAAATTGTTTATTTATTTCTTTACTCCTCCTCTCCCCAATACATCCCATGCACATGCCTACGGGAAAAAACACATTAGAAAACGAAAGTTTAAGGGGTCCGGCACGTCCATGGAACAAAATTTTAAAACTGTAAGTTTATGTATTTTTTCAAAAAACCCACTAATTTCTTTTGAATAAATTTTTCGTAGGTTAGGGTACTATTAATAAACTTTAACGAAGGGTTTTGTTTTTTTTTAAAAATTAAAAATTTATGATTTTTAAAAATTGCCCAAATTTTTTCCCCTAAAATTTATTTTAAAAAAGCTTTAGCAAAAATTTTGCAATAAATATTACCCCTCCATTAAAAATGTATAAACTTTTTAAAAAATCTGCTACTTTAACCCCTTTTGAGAATTAAAAATTTAGCAGTTTTTGGGAAAAAGGTAAAAAATGAAAAATTTTAAATTTTTTGAAAAAAACAAGCTTTAAAGAAAAAATTTGAAATTTTTTTGATCTTTTATTTTTTTTTTTGTATTTTCCAGAAGCATATGAAGCATTTTCTTTTATTCTCTGATGATACAAAAAAACTCTTTTTTTTTTCATTATTTTTAAAAATTTTGCCTTTTTTGGGGATCTCAAGATACTTTTATTGGGCTACACAAATCCTACATGCATCTATTTGTTTTGAAGCATGGCACACAGTTAAAACTTGATTCAATATCAGAATGTGTCTTAAGATAATTAATTTTGTTATATGACTTATAGTGAACTGTACAATAGCCATATATACCCCTAATTTTTAGGTTTTAATTCAAAATTGTCATCTTGGCCTGACCATAGGGTGTTACTAACTGACCAAATTTGTTCTGAGTCTTCCATGGAAACATTTTCTTAATAACAGAGGTTCACCTAGATCTCTAAAAATTGGCTTCATTTAATTCATCACCGTATATGGCACGTGTACGCTGTTTATGATCTTAGTGCCTTTCGTTACATTCAGCTTCTTTCTTAAAATTTTCCCAGGTATTTATAGCGGGGGAGTCCATGTTGAGGGCTCCCTTTTAAGAAAGAAGAGGGAAAAAAAAACAGCCCAAAAAAGCAGTTTTCTGCTTTTTGTAGATCATTATTTTATTTCTGATAGCCTTACCATAATATCGTTGAATTTTTTTGTATTATAAAATGTCGGTGAGGGGGGTACGACCTTTTTTAGGCCCCCTTCCACCATTTTTACATTGTTTCTCTTTTTTAGTTTTTGGTTAAAAAAAAACGTACCCATACATTTTTTGGATTTTTAATTCAGTCAAATTTTCCCCAATTTGAACATCATTTTGGATTCGCGCCGTCAGAAACTTTTTTTAAAGGGAAAAATACTATGCCCCAGCAGAGCGCATTTGAGGGCGCGCCAAGGAGTGGGTTTTTTTAAAAAAAATAAATAAAAAATATTTTAATTTTTCGTTTTTTCGTATTATAAAATTCTTTTTTAAACAGAAATATTTGAGCTTTTAGAAAATAAAAAAAAAGTAAAAAATCGATTTTTTTTAAAAAATTCATGGGGGACGCTTTTTTAATCGGTAGGTCTTTTTTAAAAAGGATTAATTAAAAAACCGCAAATTTCAAGATAATTGCTAAGTTTCGTATTATAAATTTTATATATGGCACGCCCCATGAGTTAGTTTGGGGTTCCTATGAAGTTGAGCCAGTTGTCAAAAAACCGATTGGACATTTCGACCCACTTTACCCCTCAGAGGGGTAACTTTTTTTAAAAAATTTTGCAACCGCCCGAAAATTTATGCGATAAGGGAAATTTTTATTCACAAATGCCGTCTCAAAACTCTTTTTTAAACCCCTTTTGTCTGTCTCAAATTTTAAATACATTACAGTTCATTGAAGAACATTCCCCCAAAAATCCGATTTTAAGCCGAAATTTTTTTTACACAAATTACAGTTACAATTTTTTTGGATACCAGGTGATCCAAAAGTCAGGAGGGAATTTTAAAAAAAAGAATATTAAAAAAACGACTCAAGATCAAAAGATAGGGTTTTGGGAACCAAAACGGTTGAAAAAGAAACCGGTTTTGTGTGGCCATAAAAAAAATAGTTCTGTTGGCGACCAACCGATGGCGCTATAGTGCTTTATTGCACCAAACAATTTATTTACAAAAAAAAAAATTTTGGGACAGCTAAAAGTCAACCTTGTGACTTTCTCGCTTCCCCCTTCTTCTAACATAACTCCTATGTTCTTGACGGCCACGAAATGGAAAAATTTTTTCCAACCCAAACCAAAAAGAAAAAAACGAAGAAAAAATAAAATTTAAGAAAACCCTTTTAAAAAAGGATAGAAAGTTTAGTGAGCAAGGGATGGCAATTTGGGAAAGTTTGGTTCGGAAAAGGGGGAATTTAAAAAGACGGCCTACTCAGGAATAAACCGGAGACGCCCACCCTCGCTGATCTAAAAACGGTATGCATGTTTTGCAAAAGAGCCCATCCCCCCTACCTGAAAGTGATTGGATCGTTGAGTATTCCCTCCGGGGTAAAGATTGTATTCGGGAACGCTAGTATATTTTTGGGAATCGAGATAGGTGGATCTAAGTAGTTACGAAAGGATTAAATTTCGCGATCTTTACTTTGTTAAAAAGGCCGTATTTTATGTTTATTCCCTTAATATAAGTTTTTTTTCGTTATCTAAGTAATTTAAGTTAGATTTTAATAAAAGTCATATTAAGAATTATAGAATGTCTCCCTCCTTCCTATAAAACCCCACATTCTAACTTACGGGAAAACCCCCAAAACATATTTTCGACAGATGGCCATGTCGCAAACATTTAGTTACAGTTAATTAGTAATTTCAGTAAATGTTCATTGTGTTTTTCATCATTCAGAAAAAGCAGCTGTGAGACGAGTCACTAGTTGAACTTCTGCAATTAGTAGCATTTCTTGCATTATGGGAACAAAATTTTGGGGGGGACAACCCTTCCAAACCCCCCTAGTGATGCCGGTTTATCGCGGTACACTTTTGACATCCAGAATCTCCACAGCCAAAAAATCCAGGGGGGGTCCCCAAATTTTTTCCAAAGCATGATTAAAAATAAGGGGAGATAATGCGATCCTTTTCCCAAAAGTTGGGGCGTAGTAGGATTGCTCAGGGAGAAATGAGGTGGTGCTCCATCTTTCATAAAAAATAGACTGTTTGGGGTACCCAGCACTTTTCAATTCAGGAGTAATGCTGTTCATTCTGTTCATTAACAGTACTACATATCGCTGACCAGTGACAAAAACTGTTTTGAAACCCGTCTGAGTGACTTCCTCGAAAAAAAATGGACCAATTATGAACTCAGCACTGAAGCCACACCACACCGTCAGTGTAGGCTGTTGCAAGAGTACTCAACAAATGCATGTCGATTTTCTGTGGTCCACATTCGACAATTGTGGGTGATAACAGCACCAGAGAGTGGGAAATGCGCCTCATCTGGGCCAAAGCATAAAGGGGAACCGGGCGGGCTGCCTTTCCCTCTTATTGAATCCCAAATTGCAAAATCTTTGGGAAAAAGCCAAAAATCAGGAGGGTTTTAGTTCTTGTTTATGTTGCAACTGGAAGGGATTTTGTTGCAAAAATCAAATTTGCAGTGCCTTTGAGACATTTCCAAAACGAAACTTTTGTTTGCCCGGGAAAATTCCTGGGAAAAAGCACTTCCCATGTGCAGCAACCGCCGACATGGATTGAAAGTCTTGCTCTTTCTGTCGTGGGCAAAAGCAACGGTCGTTGAGGGACGTCAACTTTTTTGACGTGACGCGAAAAAAAACCCGTACTTTCAAACCCCCATCATTTTGTTCAATGCAGAAAACGTTATTGGTCCTTTATCTCGCATTTCACTTCAATTTTAGCGATATGCCCCGTAATGGGAATGGCTCTTCCGAATTCTTATAATACAGTTTGACTAAGAGGGCTTTTTTAACTATGTACAGGATTTCGATGCATACAAGCTTCTCAACTACCATTACCTGCAGAAGTTCTACTTTTTAATCGTTAATTATTTTGCATGTTTGCATAATCCTACATCATGCCTGCAGTTTTTTTGGGTCTGCAGTAACGAAATCCTTTTCATCGAATTTCTTAAT